>WNYA01002444.1:0-41135 GCA_019512145.1 Engystomops pustulosus
GTGCAGCATACATGAGATACATAACACACTGAGCATGTGCAGCGGGAGTTACATAACACACTGAGCATGTGCAGCATACATGAGATACATAACACACTGAGCATGTGCAACATATACTAGATACATAACACACTGAATGGGCACTAAATCAAACGGCCCCGTGATCTGCCCCAATTCAACTTCTTTCCATAACTTGTCCCTAATGAGCTAAACTGGAAGCCAAGTTACATGGCTCCTGCAACTCCCCCCGTACCTCACAAGGGATGCGAAACCCTCCTCAAATTGATGTCCTCATGATCCCACTTCAACCTCGGCTTTCCGCTGACGAAACTGATTGTCATATCGTAGCCTTGCGTTACCCCCTTACACCCTGTATGCTTCACCGATAGAGTCTAAATAGTAAAACAAACCTGTACAATTTTGGGGTGCTTTTTCCCCAATCACCGCCGCTAATATAGCAACCAGCTTCAGAACGTCTGTGGTATAAGCCTATGACGCCGTAAATCCTCCTTCATGCTCTCCTCTGCTTTCAACCTCTCTAAGTTAAACTTCTCTAAAGGGAACAGCAAGAAAATCTCCACGTACTCCCCCTTCCAAATATGCACCTGCACTTCTGACTTTAAATGATTCTCCAGTGAGCCCGCGTAGCACACGTACACTTCCACCTTGGCGCCGTCCACCATCCGGACATCGTCCACCTGCTTACTCACCGCCACTAGCACCACCACTGGCGCTGCCACTGCTGACTCAGGCCCAGTTGCCGCTGTTTCTGCTAAAGAACCCCCAGCGTCCACCCCTTGGGATATCCCCTTCCCTACTAACCCACCTGACTCTCCGCTTGCTGCCTTACTGCCAGTGGGGACCCGGTACCTGCGCTTTTCTGCACCCCTAACAGCTGCTGTGAGCCCATTAATAATGTATTCACTCCTTCTAGTGTAAGCTGACCCACCCATCCCCAAGAACCCCATGGATGCACTGGTGGTGGCCTCACCTGATCCCACGGCTCCTCTAACGGCCGCAGCCATAGCGAGTATCAAAGAAGCTACTCCCTCACCAGATTTCATCTGGAATGTGCTGCATCGTACGCATCATCCAGGAGGGGACTCAGGGACTTCTTCCACACGCCCCAAAAAACCGAAATGCCTCCTCACTCTGCCTCAACCAAGATGGCCGAAGGAGCTCTACTACCGGTAGCTCAGAGGTGCTCCACTCACATTGCCTGCTCCAGGCATGCTGCTCCTTCTTGCAAGCCGACACCGGGGGCGATCTCCTCCTTTGACCCACCAGTCCCCAGGAGCATCTTCACCCCAGCCAACGGACCAGATGCACTGAGAGTGAATGCTGGTTGGAGCTTCAGCAAGCAATCCGGCCATCTCTTTGGTTGCTGGATCACACTGGGGGGGGGGGGGGGGGGGGTTAGTCGCTACTAGGGCCCCCCATGCGCTAAGCCCCTGCCACTCATCCTCCCTCCAGCCTCAAATAGACATCTCTTGGAGGAGGATGGAGGATCCCTCGTGGGGCTTCAGAAGCAATGCAGGGGACGTGAGGTCACTTCTGGGCTAAGCCTGGATGGAGGGCAAGATCTTCTGCTCATCCTGGGAAAAGCAGCCTCACCTGCTGGAGCCAGAGAGGCCACTGCCACTCCCGCCAGGTGCTGTTTAATCCACCCTGGCCCATGCTGCTGGATATCCTCCAGGACTCTCAGATCCTGAACATCAGCCATGGCTACTGGTAAACAAAATTGGTCTTTTCTCCTCAAACTCTGGTAATAGACTGGCTCACACACATTTAGTGTTATTTACAAATACATTGTAACTCCTCCCCTGTACGTGACTTCACTAGTCCATCTATTAACACCACTACCTACAATTCGGACCTTCACTTAACCCATGAATGCTGCTTAAAATTTCTCGACATGTCATGCGCTGATTCCATTAATTGCATCTCACTCCATCGCTCCATGAGTTACATAATACACTGAGCATGTGCAGCATATATCAGTTACATAACACACTGAGGATGTGCAGCATAAATTAGTTATTTAACACACTGAGCATGTGCAGCATACATGAGTTACATAACACACTGAGCATGTGCAGCATACATGAGTTACATAACACACTGAGCATGTGCAGCATACATGAGATACATAACACACTGAGCATGTGCAGCATACATGATTAACAGAACCACACTAGCAGGTGCAGCTTAACATGAGTAACATAACACACGGAGCATGTGCAGTATACAGTTGACATTAATGATATACACACTGAGCAGTGCGGCATACATAGATACTAACACACTGGCAATGTGCAGCATACATGAGATACATCACACACTGAGCATGTGCAGCATACAATTGAGATACATAACACACTGAGCAATGTGCAGCATACATGAGATACATAACACATGAGAATGTGCAAATACATGAGTTACATAACACACTGAGAATTGCAGCATACATGAGATACTAACACACTGAGATGTGCAGCTTACATGAGATCACATAAACACATGAGAATGTGCAGTCATACATGAGATACATCACACTGAGAATGTGCAGTATACATGAGATACATAAACACTGAGGGAATGTGCCAGCAACATGCAGTACATAACACACGAGTGTTGCACATACATGATATCATAACACACTGAGCATGTGAGCATACATGAGATATATAACACACTGAGAATGTGCAGCAGGCACTGGTATACATAACACACTGAGCATGTGCAGCCACAAGATATACACACTGAGCATGTGCAGATCCCATGTACAGAAAAACCCTGACATGTGCAGCTACATGAACATATATAACACACTGCGTATGGCAGCATACATGAGTAACATAACACACTGAGCTTGGCAGCATACAAGAGATACATAACACACTGAGCATGAGCAGCATACTGAAAGTATATAATACATGAGCATGTGCAGCATACATGAGATAACATACACACATGAGATGGCAGCATACATGAGATACATAACACATGAGATGTGCAGCATACATGAGATACATAACACACTGGCATGTGCAGCATACATGAGTTATAATACAACCTGAGATGTGCAGCATACATGAGTTACAAACCACACTGAGCATGGTCAGCTTACATGAAAATATATAACACACAGAGAATGTGCAGCATACATAGATACATAAACACACTGAGAATGTGCAGCATACATAAGTTATATAACCACACTTGCATGTGCGCGATATCATGAGTACATAACAAATGAGCTGTGCAGCATACAGTGACTTAATAAACAAACTGAGCATGTGCAGCAACTAAAGATATAACACACGGAGCATGTGCCAGCATATGAGATATATAACACACTGAGCGTTTGCAGCTTACATGAAATTTATAAACAGAGCATGTGCCGATTACATAAGATAGATAAACACTGAGCATGGTGCAGCATAAAATGAGTACATAACACACTGAGGCATGTGCAGCATACATGAGATACATACACACTGAGCATGATGTGCAGAATAACATGGAGTAACATAACACATGAGATATGCAGACCACATGAGATACATTAACACACTGAGAATGCTGCAGTTACATGAGATACATAAACACAATGAGAAGTTGCAGCTACATGAGATACTAACTACACTGAGAGTTGTCAATACTGAGTACATAACACACTGAGCGTGTGCAGCATTCTAATGATAAAAACACACTGAGAGTGCAGCATACATGAGATACATAACACACTGAGAATGTGCAGCATACATGAGATACATAACACACTGAGCATGTGCAGCATACATGAGTACATAACCACTGAGCATGTGCAGCATACATGAAGATACAGAACAAAACTGACATGTGCAGCATACATGAGATACATACACACTGAGCATGTGCAGCTACATGAGTTATATAACACACTGAGCATGTGCAGCATCCATGAGTACAAACACACTGAGCATGTGCAGCATACATGAGATAATATCACACTGGCATGTGCAGCTACATGAAAATATAACACACTGAGCATGTGCAGCATACATACATACAACACACTGAGCATGTGCAGCATACATGAGTTACTAACACACTGAGCATGTGCAGCATACATGAGATCATGAGATACATAACACACTGAGCATGTGCAGCATACATGAGTTACATAACACACTGAGTCAGTGAGTACATACATAAACATAACACACTGAGCAGTGCAGCTTACATGAGTAACATAACACAATGAGCATGTGCAGTATAATGACATATAATAACACATGAGCATGTGCAGCATACATGAGATACATCACACTGAGCATGTGCAGCATACATGAGATACATAACACACTGAGCATGTGCAGCATACATGAGTTACATAACACACTGAGATGTGCGCATCAAGTACTAACACACTGAGAATGCAGCATACATACGATACATTACACAGCGAATGTGCAGCATAATGAGATACATAACACACTGAGCGAAGCAGTGCAGCATAACATGAGATACATCACACCATGAGACTGTGCATATACTGAGATACATAACACACTGACATGGCAGCATACATGAGATACATAACACATGAGCATGTGATGCATACATGAGATACATAACACCATGACTGTGCAGCATACATGAGATACATAACACACTGGCATGTGCAGCATAATGAGATACATAAACACTGATGAGCATGTGCAGCATACATGAGATATATAACCACCTGAGATGTGCAGCATCATGAGATACAACACACTGAGCATGTGCAGCGTACATGAAATAAAAACCACAGAAATGTGCAGCAAATAAGATACATAACACACTGAGCATGTGCAGCATACATAAGTTATTATAACACACTGAGCATGTGCGCATAATGAGTACATAACACACGAGCATGTGCAGCCAGACGTGACTTAAATAACAAAACTGAGCGTTGCAGCATACATAAAAATATAACACCGGAGCATGTGCAGATACATGAGTATCATAACACCACTGAGCGTGCAGCTAGAAATCATACAGAGATGTGCAGATACTAGTAATAATACACTGAGCATGTGCAGCATACATGAGTACATAACACACTGAGCATGTGCAGCATACATGAGATACATAACACACTGAGCAGTGCAGCATCATGAGTAACAGAACACACTGAGCATTGCAGCAACAGAGATACAAACACACTGAGATGTGCAGTATACAAGAATACATAACACACTGAGAATGTGCAGTCAACATGAGATACATAACACAGAATGTGTGCAACATACATGAGTAACAAACACACTGAGAGTGTGCAGCATCTTAAAATGATAACACACTGAGCATGTGCGCATACATGAGATACATAACACACTGAGACATGTGCAGCATGTAAAACAGAGATTACATAACACACTGAGCATGTGCAATACATGAGATACATAACAACGAGCATGTGCAGCATACATGAGATACATAACACACTGAGCATGGCAGCTACATGAGATACATAACACACTGAGCATGTGCAGCAATACAGGAGTTATTAACACTGAGCATGTGCAGCATCATGAGTAACAGAAAACCTGAGATGTGTGCAGCATACATGAGATACAGATCACACTGAGCATGGTGCCAGCTTACATTGAAAAAAACCACATAAGTGCAGCATAACATCGAACATAACACATGAGCATGTGCAGCATACATGATTACATACACAATGAGCATGTGCAGCTACATGAGATGAGCTACAAACACACTGAGCCATGTGCAGCATACATGAGTTACATAACACACTGAGCATGGCAGCATACATAGATCTAACATAAACACACTGAAGGCATGTGCAGCTATACATGAGTATACATAACACACTGAGCATGTTGCATATACATGACAGATATATAACACACTGAGCATGTGCAGCATACATGAGATACATAACACCTGAGCATGTGCAGATACATGAGATACATAACACACTGAGCAGTGCGCATACATGATACATAACACACTGAGATGTGCCAGCCTAATGATACATAAACACTGAGATGTGCAGCATACATGAGATACATAACACACTGAGATGTGCAGCAACATGAGATTACATAACACACCTGAGCATGGGGCAGAATACATGAGATACATAACACACTGAGAATGTGGCCAGTATACATGAGATACATAACACACTGAGCATGTGCAGCATAATGAGATACATAACACATGAGCATGGCTGCCATAATGAGATACATAAACACTGAGCAGTGACAAGCATACAGAGATACATGAACACCAACTGAGCATGTGCAGCATACATGAGATACATAAACACTGAGCATGTGCAGCAACATGAGATACATACACACTGAGCATGTGCAGCATACATGAGATATATAAAAACACACTGAGAATGTGCCCAGCATAGCATGAGATACATAACACACTGAGATGTGCAGCATACATGAGATACATAAACACTGAGCAGTGTGCAGCATACATGAGATACATAACCCTGAGCTGAAGACATGCTAGCGGCATATATGAGTATACATAACACAACTGAGATGTGCAGCATACTGAGATAATAACAAACTGAGCATGTGCAGCATAACTAAAATAATAACACCACGGAGATGTGCAGCATAGATGAGATTCATACCAATGAGCGTGGCTAATGAATTATAATACCCTGAGCATGTGCAGTTAACATAAGATAGATAATAACACTGAGCATGTGCAGCATAAATGAGTATAATAACACACTGAGAGTGTGAACATTACTGAGATACATAACACACTGAGCATGTGCAGCATACATGAGTAACATAAACACTGAGCATTGCAGCATACATGAGATACATACACACTGAGAATGTGCACATACATGAGATACAAACACCACTGAGAATGTGCCAGTTATACATGAGGATACATATATACACTGAGAATGTGTCAGCATACATGAGTAACATATCACACTGAGCGTGTGCAGCATACATGAGTACATAACCCACACTGAGAGTGCAGCATAAATGAGATACATAACACAATGAGATGCAGCATACATTGAGATACATAACACACTGAGCATGGCAGCAACATGAGTACATAACACACTAAGCATGTGCGTTATACATGAGATACATAAACACATGAGCATGGTGCAGCTATACATGAGTAACAAACACACTGAGCATGTGCAGGTATGACATGAGTACATTAACACACTGAGCATGTGCACTTACATTGAATAATAAACACTGAGCATGGCAGCATACAGGAGTATACATTACACCACTGAGAGGTGCAGCATACACTGAGTTACATAACAAACGTGAGCATGTGCAGCTTAAATAGAATAACAACGCAGGTCCAAAGAGATACATAACACTATGCACACATGGGACAGCGCATTGCATAATTAAATCCTGTTGCCAAAGTAAACATGACATGAGATAGACAGATATAACGAGATAGCCAGTACAACCAAGACATGTGCAGCATAAGATGAGATACATAACACACTGAGCATGTGCAGAATCGTATAAACAATGAGAATGTAGAAGTCCATAACACATGAGACATGTGCCGCATACATGAGTACATAACAACTGAGACATGTGAGCATACATGATACATAAACACACTGAGCATGGGCAGCATACATTGAGATACATAACACACTGAGCATGTGCAGCATACATGAGTTACATAACACACTAAGCATGTGCGGTATACATGAGATACATAAAACACTGAGCATGTGCACATACATTAGATAATAACAACTGAGCATGTGCACATAGATAGTTACATAACACACTGAGCATGTGCAGCAACATGAATAAAAACACGAGCAGGTGCAGCATACATAGTTATATACACACTGACAATGTGCAGCATCATGAGATTACATACACACTGAGCATGTGCAGCATACTGATACATAACACACTGAGCATGTGCAGCATAATGAGTTCACATACACACTGAGACATGTGGAACTGATTAATAACACTGAGTCATGGTGAATACATGATAACACACCTGAGCAGTGCAGCATACATAGTTCATATACACACTGACATGTGCAGCATACATAGTTTACATAACACCTGAGATCATGTGCAGCATACTGAGATACATAACACACTGAGCATGTGGCAGCATACATGTTCATAACACCTGAGTGTGCACATAAATGAGTTAACATAACACACCTTGAGCATGTGGCATCATAAATGATTTATATAACACACTGAGCATGTGCAGCATACATGAGATACATAACACACTGAGCGTGTGCAGCATACATGAGATACATAACACACTGAGCATGTGCAGCATACATGAGATACATAACACACTGAGCATGTGCAGCATACATGAGATACATAACACACTGAGCATGTGCAGCATACATGAGATACATAACACACTGAGCGTGTGCAGCATACATGAGATACATAACACACTGAGCGTGTGCAGCATACATGAGATACATAACACACGGAGCATGTGCAGCATACATGAGATACATAACACACTGAGCATGTGCAGCATACATGAGATACATATCACACTGAGCGTGTGCAGCATACATGAGATACATATCACACTGAGCGTGTGCAGCATACATGAGATACATAACACAGTGAGAATGTGCAGCATACATGAGATACATAACATACTAAGCATGTGCAGCATACATGAGATACATAACACACTGAGCATCAGCGCCATCAGCCGTTGTTGCAGCGCTGTCATAGAAAGAATGAGTACCAAATTCTGACGCAAGGACCTCAGCCACTGACAGCGCTCTCCTAAAAAGTGAGGTGAACTGGAATTTGGTGAGGGGCCATCTTTTCTGCATCCAAAACCTTGTTGTCCCTCATGATTTTAGATTGTCTGCTAACATTAAACCAGCGTGTGGCACAAAGGGGATTACAAAACCGAAGGTGAAGCCATCAACTAGCACTTTTGACTCCTGCCTCAGCTGTCTAGTCACGGCCGCATCCTTTGAACTTGCACTGGAGTCCTCCACCCTGCCACTGGTAGCGGTTTTGAAGGAGCCTTCTACTTTTTAAAGCATCTGAGCGCTGAGCGAACCCCACCGCATATGGAGCATTCGTGCTTGAACTTACAGGAAGCAAAGAAGCGGCAGTGGCCTTCGTTAAAAAGCCAACAGGATCCCGGTCGCTTGGAGGCTGCCCCGTACTGTGAATCCGAGAGGCTCCCGAATGAAAGGGAGCCTATGCCTTTTGGGACATCATCAACTGTATCCACATGTCAGTCGCCTTAGTCGTCCAAACAACCTATGGCCTGGCTGCTATTCAGCGTCTCCTCATCGTAACTCCACCAGTTTCTGTGCAGCATATATAGCTCCGCATAGACAAACAGATCTTGTGCGCAGTTAAGCTTCTGCTGTGCTATGATACTCGCCATCACCGCATAGGCCTGCAGCCAGTTACCAAATGTCCTAGCAACCTTTGTTTTTTTCTCCTCACCCTTCTCGAATCGCTTCTCCTTATCCACAGTTAATTGATCAGGAAATACCAGTGACCAAATATCAACATATTGAAACTTTACTATTTTTTTCTCTGAGGTCAGCTGCAACATGTGTGTCTAAAGGAGCCACACCGCAAAAATAAGAATCTCTAAACAACATCACAGCGGACCCTTAAGCCTGCTTAGGTGGCAACAATGTCATCCATGGGAGCATCCCTGCAGCACCTGCTTCCATTTTGGCTAAAACCGCCTTTAGGGCGCCAAGCACATCATTACCTATAATAGACGATTTCTTCCATGCATTATCACAGGTTAACTCACCCGGCAAAAAAAACACCTGAGGCATTGAAAATGGGGGAGGAGGTACCCCAAGTGCGCCGGGCATCACCAGGGGTGGAACTGTTGGAGGCACCCTTGCTTCTTCCACCCCGTAAGGAGAAGAAGCGTGCTGCCGTCTCTGTCTCTGCCGGCTCCAGCTGGATCTACTAGAACATCTTCTGTCTCTACTGCAAGACCGGGACCACTTCCAGCTTTCATATGTGGAGCACGAAAAGGATAGAGCTGAGCAAGATCAGTGTCTGCACTGTTCTTCAGGAATACACCTATGAGACCCAGCCCTCGAGTGGTGCCCGTGCTGCAGAAAATACATGCAGCTACAGGCTACACTGGATCAGCTATGGCCCCAGTCGTGGAGGCTCTGCGAACCACCGGCAGCTGAAACAGCATGCTGGTGTTCTGCTGGTTCATTGTTGTCATCCGTGTCGCCCGCAATGGCTGTTGTTTGTAGGCTGTGTGGGTGTTGGGGTCCCAGTATTAGTGCTGATACCCAACCCAAGCCACCTGGCCAAGTGGGTCCAGGAATTTTTCTTGAGTGTATAGCAGTTCAAAGAGGCTGGGCTAGCTCCATACTCAGGAAAAAATATCCTGGGCAACCGCCCCCCCGTGGCCACTCAAACTTCAGCTGGTCATGTAATGGGGAAAGCAGGAGGGGCCATGGCTCTTAAAGGTAAGGCCGGTCCTTCCGCCCTTTGGCCTAAGTAGCCTGCGGGTGCGCTGGAAATTATTACATTAATTGCATTCAATACATCAGCTTCAAGCAAATTCACATTCACGCTCTTTCTTCCTCTCACTACTCATCTCTAACCTGCACAGAGAGCAACATCACAGGGAAGACCTCACAACTTTACAGTTTCTCAAAACTTTAAATACCAAATAACAACAACCAATGATTGCCCATAACCGCATGCATACATTCTAGAAGAATAATTATAGTCTTAATTAAACAAAATCCATTCATAACATAAATTAAAACTAGAGATGAGCGAGCACACTCGTCCGAGCTTGATGCTCGTTTGAGCATTAGCGTACTCGAAGCTGCTCGTTGCTCGGACTTATATTTCGCCAGCTCGAGAAAATGGCATCTCCTGCCGTTTTGATTTTTGGCGGCCAGAAACAGAGCCAATCACAAGCCAGGAGACTCTGCACTCCACCCAGCATGATGTGGTACACTTACATATCGATAGCAGTGGTTGGCTGGCCTGATCAGGTGACCCTGGAATAGACTAGCCCCTGCCCGCGCTGCTCGCATCATTTTCTGTCTGGATGCCATTAGGGAGAGAGCTGCTGCTGCTGCAGGGATAGCGTTAGGCTGTTATATTAGCTTACTGTTAGGCAGGAGTGATTCTACAAGAATCCAACAGCCCTTGTTAGGGCTAGAATATTTTTTTTTTCTTTGCTTGTGGCTGGTCTTGCTGGCCCTAGTAGTGCAGATAGTACCATATTGTGACAGATTTGCAGGGAGACTTGCGAACGTTATTTTTGGCTCTTAGTGACACACATATCCATCTCAAACACCTAAGTGGGACAATTTATTAGGGGTTTGATTGAATTAGGCACAGTCTGACGATTTTAATTTTTTTTTCAAAACTGCAAGTCATCACAGGCACAGCGCAAAATCCTGTTGTGTGCTCTCAGTGTAGGTTACAAACTAGCCACAGCAATCATAAACATCTTCTGTGGTTGCTGTGTGATTTCTTCTGATCGTTTTGTTAAAAAAATACAAATAAAACACCAAAATTACAAAAACACTAAAAAAATTCACAGTTTACACTTTAATTTTGAAAATGTTTAACCCGAGGGCTAGGGGTAGAGGACCGGGTAGGTGGCCCTCCAGAAAAATTAAATACATAGAGTACTATAGCTAGAGCCAGTTGGCCATGGCAAAAAATAGCCAGTTTCCTCTGCTTTAGTGTACAAAGAGGTCAGTCAGCTTCCTCAAGTCTACAATGAGGAGTAGACATGGATGTCTGATATCTGTCAGGTGCTGAGTAACTTTGAGGAGTCAACACAGATGGTCAGCCTCACCATCCCGCTGCTTGGCCTGTTGAAAAACTCTCTGGTCAGCATGAAGTCGGAAGCTTTGCGCTCGTAACAAGAGTTGGGGGAAGAAGATTCCCTTGTTGATAGCCAAAGCACCCTCAGGTCTGTTTCTCAGCGCATATCGGAGGAGGTGGAGGAGGATGAGGAGGAAGAGGAGGAGAATGTTGGCGAGACAGAAGACGGGAGCATTGCTCAGTCCTTCACTGTTAAGCGTGTATGGGCAGAAGAAGAGGAGTTGGAGGAGGAGGAAATGGACAGTCAGGCCAGTGAGGGGAGTGAATTCTTGCGAGTTGGGATTCTGGCGCATATGGCAGATTTCATGCTAGGCTGCCTATCCCGTGACCCTCGTGTTCAAAGAATTTATTCCAGCACCGATTACTGGGTATTCACTCTCCTGGACCCACGGTACAAGCAAAATCTTTCCACTCTCATCCCTGGAGAGGAAAGGAGTGTGAGAATGCATGAATACCAGCAGGCCCTGGTGCACAAGCTGAAACAGTATTTCCCTTCTTACGCATGTGCAGCATACATGAAATATATAACACACTGAGCATGTGCAGCTTACATGAAATATATAACACACTGAGCATGTGCAGCTTACATGAAATATATAACACACTGAGAATGTGCAGCATACATGAGATACAAAACACACTGAGAATGTGCAGCATACATGAGATACATAACACACTGAGCATGTGCAGCATACATAAAATATATAACACACTGAGCGTGTGCCGCATAGATGAGTATCATAACACACTGAGCGTGTGCAGCTTACATGAAATTTATAATACACTGAGCATGTGCAGTATACATGAGATACATAATACACCGAGCATGCGCAGCATACATGAGTTACATAACACACTGAGCATGTGCAGTATACATAAGTTACATAACACACAGAGCATGTGCAGCATAAATGAGTTACATAACACACTGAGCATGTGCAGTATACATAAGTTACATAACACACAGAGCATGTGCAGCATAAATGAGTTACATAACACACTGAGCATATGCAGTATACATAAGTTACATAGCAATGATAAATATGAAAAATGGAACACCAAGCATATGGTCATAAGAATATTCCGCCTAAATAAAACAGATCAGAACTGTGCTCAGAAATAGGCTAACACCATAGCCTAAAATGTGGGGCTCATTTACTATGAGTCTGAACAGCGCACTTTCGTCGGGACTTCCCGAATATTTCCGTATTCCGCCGATTTGCCATGGGATTTTGGTGCACGCAATCGGATTGTGCCGCATCGTCGCCGGCTTTTATGCAACAGAAATCGGGGGGTGTGGCCGTCAGACACCAATGGATTCGAAAAAAAAGCAGAATTTGAAAAACGAATTGGGTCGCAAGATCAAGCACTTACATGCACCAGGAAGAAGCAGGTGAACTTTGGCAGACCTCGGCGCAGCAGCGACACCTGCAGGATATGGGGCGCACGACCTTAGTGAATCCCGGCAGACCTGAAACCTCGTCGGACAACACGCTGCAGGATCGTGACTGGACCGGGTAAGTAAATCTGCCCCAGAATGTTTGCAATAATAATATACAATACATAAAACCCCTATATTGAAATTAATAAAACAACATAAAAATAAGTAAATAAATTGATAACTAACAATCGTTATATATTTCCTCCGTTGTATCTTTACTAAACTATACTATGAGTGACTTGCATGTAAATCTCTCCCACTAATGTATATTAATACACCTAAAATGTAACTGACTAGGTTATGCAATAGGTGACAGTATATAAAATATGAAACATGTAAAATATAAAATGTGCCCAAATTTAAATAAACAAGGATTTCTTGTTGTATCATTCCCTGCAATCGTATAAAATTGCCACATCTATGAATCATATACACATTTATACTCCTATGATATTTTTGATGAATGAAAATGTCCGATCAGTAGAGATATAGGTTTCCGTTGCTTTTATTATTTTAATTTATTATTTATTATTATTATTATTATCATTATTATTATTAAAGAACCCCGCAGCATAGGACAGCATTGAGTCAATGGCTCACTTACCTAGAATCAGCATTCCTGGACAGAGGGTCAGCTCTTTCAGGATCTCGCTGGGGCCTCCAAAACTGTTACAGTAGTTCAATCATCAGACAGAGAGTAATTATTAAAAATGCTTCAACCAATAACATAGACACCAACCAAGATGTTGGGCATCATGGAGATCTGATCTGGAACTCTGTGTATCTTTATTTTGTACTATTCCAGTCTAGAAAAGTTTACGTTTCTTGTACAAAGGATTTTGGGTGGTAACATGAGAAATGACATTTAAATCACACACAATAGCAAATTGGAAAAATCATTGCCACGTATATCAACTACTACTGCTACTAACATAGGAATTCAGCTAAAGTTCATTTTATGATTATTGGATTTAAAACTGGACATAAATACAATAACCATTTTATTTCATATTGAGTAATGAACTCCCACATTCCAAAACTTTCATAGTGTCTGTTTAATTCTAACAATTATACATGGCCCAGGAAGCTTCCTAGCAGCAGTCATATAATACATCAATGATTATGACATAATCCGACACCTGGGACTGGAGTCTATGTGTTTTTCACTCGAGCTTGCCGCAAAGCAGGTTGGACTTGTTGCAGCATGGTACCAACAGGTTGTTCCACAAGTGCAACTTTTTCCGCGTTGTCGGCCAAGGCGTAGTACAGAAACTTAAGGCAAATTCGTGGTCAGGGACAGACAGAAGGTCGGGACGGGCAGCAGAGAATTGGAGTCTGGAACGGAATCGAGGTCACAACAGGAAATCAGGATAATCGCAGAGGGTTGGAATACAGCTTTCTCTCAGGCATGGAAGCACAAAGATCCAGCAGGAGACATAGGAAGGGGTTGGAATGCATCAGGGCAGGCAGCTGGGCAGCGACAATTAGCGGCGCTGGCCTTAAAATTTTACAGAGCCGACCCATGCACCCTAGGAAACAGGAGCATGCGTGCCAGAGCGCAGACATCGTAGGGACCACCACTGAAGTAGGGACAGGTGAGTTAGAGGCTGGGGCACACGGAGGTACAGCCCCCTCCTTCCTTCTGCCTCCCCCTCTTTTTTAGACTGGAGGAACCTTTGCAGAAAAGCATGATCTAGGACAGTGATGGCGAACCTTTTAGCGGCCGGGTGCCCAAACTGAACCCAAAAATCCCCTTTTTAATCACGAGATGCCAACCAAAGTTAAAGCAGTAACTTATTGCTCCCTGTTCAACAACTTCATATTTGCCTCCTGAGGACATCAACGCAGTAGAAAGATGGAAAATCTTCATAATTTTAGCTTCTTTCCAGTGACCCTCTGTACACAGAGAATTGTGGGCCCAGCAGGAGGTCCAATAAAGTTAATTCAGCCCTGTCTACTCATTCTCCCTCTTCCGACAGTCCCAAGTAGCCAAGTACGTATCACTTTAATATATGACTGAAAGCAGCATCTTTTAAGTTGCTTGGAGCTGCAGGAAGATTCTTTGAGTCCTGTCTGGTGTGCTGGGGCGATGGCCTGGGTGCCCACAGAAAGGGCTCTGAGTGCCGCCTCTGGCACCCGTGCCATAGGTTCGCCACCACTGATCTAGGATGTTGTCCTCGATCTCCCACAACCTCTCCTCCGGCACAATCCCCTTCCAGTCAACCGCTTCCCTCTGACTCACTTTATACCAAGGACCTCTTTCACCTCATAGACATTGGTGGAATGCGCCTCAGGAGCTGGAGGTGGTACTTGACGATAGAAGCAGTTCAGGATGACTGGGTTCGGAAGGAAGACGTGGAAGGAATTCAGGATGTGCATGGTGCATTTCAGCACCTCAAATGGACCCAGATAGTGAGGACCAAGCTTGTAGCTGGGAACCTTCAGCTGGACGTAACTTGAAGATAACCAGACCTTATCTGGGTCTTGTTGTGGGCGGAGGCCCAAAGTAGTGACTGCCATGTTTACTTCCAGACTTGAGATTTTGAACCAAATCCTCCACGGCCGGAAGGTGGGCGTGGATGTTGTCCAAAGACAACAAAAAAATGGAGTGGAACCGGCAGATTTAGAGTCCAGAGAGTTGTAAGAAAACTCAGATATCCCAGCTTCCCAGCATCCAAGCATCTGATTAACCCTCTCAACTTGTCCATAGGAATTTGTATGATATGGGAAAAAAAACTGGACCTCACTATGTGAAGGGGAGATTATGTGAAGGGGAAGTCCATGTAGCCAGAAGATTTGCAGGAAGAACAGGCTTGCAAGGCATGGAGCCAAAGGCAGACCTGGCAGAGGAACAAAGTGGGACATCTTAGAGAAGCGATCCGTTATCACCCAGATAACTGTATTACTAGAAGAAGATGGGAGATCCGTGATAAAGTCCATAGCTATGTGAGTCCACAGCAACTGGGCATCGGCAACGTGAGCAGCAGACCTGCAGGCTTGATGCATGATGACTTGTTACGGGCATAGGAAGCACAGGAACACACAAAATCTTGAACGTCCTTGACCAGATCTGGCCACCAGTAGTAACGAGATATGAGGGCAACAGATCTCTGCACCCCAGGGTGCCCAGCCACACGAGAGCAATGTTCCCAAGTATCCTCTTGCGAAGAGCAGGTCGGACATAGACATAGACAGTGGGGAGCTGCCGTAGGTCCACAGGAGCCGCAGCAACCAGTCGTTTCGGAGGAACAATATGACGAGGAGCCGATTCTTCCCCAACAATCAGAGGCACGGGAGAGGGCATTAGCTTTGATGTTCATCTCGGCTGGACGGAAGTGAATCAGGAAGTTGAATCGCGAGAAATAGAAGGATCAGCGAGCCTGGCGAGGATTGAGATGCTGAGCAGTCTGGAGATACAGGAGATTCTTGTGTATATGTAGATAAAGACCGGATGATGAGCTCCTTCTAGAAGATTCCTCCGAAGCAAGCTCTGTGTCCAGAAGTTCCCGATCACTAATGGAATAATTCCTCTCGGCAGCTGAGATGGTCTTAGAGAACAAGCCGCAGGTGAGGGTTCGACCCTTGGGCCCTTTCTGGGTGAGAACGGCCCCAACATCAACGGATGAGGCGTCAACCTCCAACTGGAATGGCTTCTCCGAATCAGGCTGGTGCAGAAGCAAAGGCAGACCTCAGCTTAGTGAAGGCTTCTTCAGCTGCTGGAGGCCAGAGTCTCGGATTGGCATACTTCTTAGTCAGTGCCACAATGGCAGATCCAAGAGAGGAGAAAAGTGAAATAAATTGCCAGTAATAGTTGGCGAAGGCGACTGTAGATCAGGAGAAAACACCAGAATATCGTCCAAGTAGACAACGACACAAATGTAGAGCAAGTCTCTGAAGATATTGTTGATGAATTCTTGATACACCGCTGGGGCATTGCAGAGTCCAAAGGGCATTACCAAATACTCGTCATGAATATTGAAGGTCGTCTTCCACTCAGGGATGAGGTTATATGCTCCTCACGCATCCAGCTTGTTTAAAACCTTGGCAGCCTAGGCGCGGGCATTTTCCAGGACCTGTGGACAGACTGAACAAGATGAAAGAAAGTGCTCTGGGCTGGCACAATAGAGGCAGAGATTCGCCTGTGTTCATATGGAACAATCCTGGGGAGATAGGCGAGCTCTATCCACTTGCACAAGCTCCTCTGCAACAGGCATGGAAGACGGCTGAGGTGATCTTTGGAAGACTGGAGCCAAGCGGGGCACACGACGGGTCATGACTTGCGGTTGTTCCAGACGTCGCTCCTGAGCGCTCAGTAAACTGGATGTCTGAGTGGCCAGAGAGATTAGCTCACTCAGATTAGATGGAAGGTCCCGTGCAAACAGGGCGTCTTTGATCTGACCAGACAATACCTTTTTAAAAGTTGCAACCAGGGCGGCTTCATTCCAGGCAAGCTCAGAAGCCAGGTTATGGAACTGAACCGCATAGTCACCGACAGATGAGTTCCCTTGACGCAAGTTTAGGAGCGCAGTCTCAGCAGAAGAAGCCCAGGCTGGTTCCTCAAAGACGGACTGGAACTCAACAAAGAAGGTGGTGATATTAGCTGTGACCAGGTCTTTCTTGTCCCAGAGGGGAGTAGCCCATGTCAGGGCCTTCCTGGAGAGGATTCTGATTAGAAAAGCCACTTTAGACCATTCTGTAATGAAATGCATAGGCATGAGTTCAATGTGCAGGGAGCACTGAGTGATAAAGCTCCTGCACAACTTCCCCTTTAGAGATGGGCGAATTTTTTAAAAATCGATTTGCCGAGTTTGACAAATTTTCTGTCAAAATTTGTTTCAAATCATGGCAAATCATGTTAAAAACAGGTATTTCACATATAGGCTGCTCCTGCACCTTCTTACTTCTTAAAATGTTTAATTTCGGCAAAATGGAAAAAGCCTGTATCACCTTCCAGAGTGGAGCTTTGTACACGTATACAGGAGATTCGTACTATGGAGTACCTCACTGCACTCCTGCAAAATACGGTAGATACATTTAATAGCATTTGGGCTCCATGGGATGATTATTGGACGGGGCAGAGTGTATGCTAAAGGACAGCTTCCACAACAGGAAGCACTCACTACTCAGATAGTTTGGATATCATCCCTTACCCTCTTCCTCCTGTGTCTTGTCCTCTGTCCAATCCCCTCATTGGAGTTACGCCGTTATCTCTCTCTAGAGTTGTTTCTTATGTCTTACTAATGACATGGTTTGGGGGAGTTTTCCCCTTTTTGTACAAATGGGTCTATGTCGGCTGACAAGACCCAGTTACTTCACTTTGTTTTAAAACAGATGCATCAATGTTGTATTCCAATTTTGGACTATGTAAAATCCATTAATGTTGTAAAAGCATGAAAAAATGAAAAAAATCCAATAAAAACACAGTTATATATATAAAAAAACACAGGTATTTCCTGGCTGCAGAGAGCCTGTAGGGTGTTGTAGAACATTGTGCCATGCTTAAATATGCATAGGGAGCGTGGTTTGGTCTTCAAACAATGCTGTGTTTTAGTATGACATGCAAATGACAGCCGCCGCTCTTAGAATCGCTTCACTCTTCAATTCCATGGGCACTTACAGGGGCCACCGTGATCAAATAAGTGAATCGGGAATGCAGCCTGACAAAGTAACGTCTGGTGCCAGCTCGAAAAGACTGAGCTGAGGGTAAAGATCCCACTATGTCATGAAAGTAATTTTGCATTGACGTCACTGATCATTTTGCAATTCTTTTAATCCATCAGTGTCCACTTTTAATCGGTCAATAATCCATCTGTATTGCTAAAGCCAAAAACAAAAAGAAGTTGATCCAAAACAGAGATGACCAGGAAATGGGATATTTGCATGTTCTCTGTGTTCTGTATCCACTCCTGATTTTTGCTGGCATCAATATAGTAGGCCACAGTGTGGCACAATGACAGTGTGGAGGTGCCGGCAGCAGCATGAGGTCAGAGAGTGGCACAATGACAAATTCTGGAGGTGGAGGGAGTTTGGAGGTGCCAGCAGCAGCCGCAGCAGGAGGTCAGGGAGTGGCATAATGACAAATTCTGGAGGTGGCAACAACATGGTAGGCCACAAAGTAGCACAATGACAGTGAAAGTGTGGAGGTTGTGACAGATGCAGGGTGTGTAGGTGGGTGGCAGCAGTAGCAGCAGCATGAGGCCAGAGAGTGACACAATGACAAATTCTGGTGGTGGAAGCAACATCGTAGGCCACAGTAAGGCACAATGACAGAGCATGGAGTTGGCGGCAGCAGAATGAGGTCAGAGAGTGGCACAATGACAAATTCTGGAGGTGGCAGCAACACAGTAGGCCACAGTGTGGCACAACGTCGAAGTGTGGAGGTGCCAACAGCAGCCGCAGCAGGAGGTCAGGGAGAGGCACAATGACAAATTGTGGAGGTGGCAGCAAAATGGTAGGCCACAGAGTAGCACAATGACAAAGTGTGGAGGTTGTGACAGATGCAGGAGGTCAGAGAGTGGCACAATCACAGTGTGTGTAGGTGGGCAGCAGCAGTAGCAGCAGCATGAGGCCAGAGGGTGGCACAATGACACGATCTGGTGGTGGCAGCAACATGATATGACAGAGTGTGGCATAATGACAGAGAGTGGAGGTGCTGGCAGCAGCAGCATGAGGTCAGAAATTGGCACTGTTAAAGATGGTGGGAGGCATATGGAGCAACTGGCAGCAGATTTGTGGAATCAGGCGGGTGGCAGCACCAGAATAGTGGTTGAGGCAGGTAGTTACAATCCACACTCATTTCTCAATGTTTTGGGGAGGGGTCATGGCTAATCTGATGCATAAGGCATTGGTCTGTTGAAATCCTGGCCGATCCAAGCCTGATTCATCTTGACAAAGGTCAGTCTCTCCACATTATGTGTGAGCTAGCGAGTTCTCCTCGGGGTAACAATGGCCCCTGCCACACTGAACACCCGTTCTGATGCCACACTACTGGCCGGGCAGGACAGCTTCTCTACTGCAAACTCCACAAGTTGCGGCCACGCATCAAGTTTGGCTGCCCAGTAGTCCAGGGGATCCTCTACCTGGCGTGGTAGACTGCTGTCCAAAAAGGCCCCCTGATGGTGCAGGGTCTGCTCCATGTCATGCTGCTGCTTCTGGTGGTTGCTACCCTCCTCACCAGGCGGGTGAAGGAAGCTGCTCATTAAGGACTAATGGAGCTGCTTCTGCTCCTACCCCCCCTTCTCCCCACAGCATCTGTGGCAGTAGTACGTGATAGATGACTGCCAGTAATCCCCTGGACAGACCTCACAGAGGATGGACAATGGTGCACAAAGGTAGCGGCCAACTGTCTGCACAGTATTTCTCTAAAGTACACCAGTTGTACCTCCCTCTTGGCAGCTGGAAAAACGGCACGCATTTTGGACCGCTAGCGAGGGTCTAAGAGGGTGGAGAGCCAAAATTCATCCCTATGCCGGATGTTGACTATTTGGCTGTCACTAGTTAAAGTGACAGCAAAGCGATGCCGGGCCATTTGCGCAGTTGACTTCTAAGGCAGTGATGGCGAAACCTTTTAGAGGCCGAGTGCCCAAACTACAACAACCCCAAACCTTGCTTATTATCGCGAGGTGGCAACCAAAAATTAAAGATCAGTAACTTATGCTCTCCCTGTTCTGGCAACTTTCAAGTGTATTTTGCCTCTGACAGCAACACGTAAAAGATGGAAAATTTACAATCATTTTAGCTCTCCATTTTTCCCTCTGTACACAGAGAATCGTGGGCCTGTAGTATCCTCCAAAAATAATTCGACCCTGTCTAATCTCTCCTCTTCCTACAGTCTCAAGAATGAAGTCAGTTCAAATATGACTGACAAGCAGCATCTTTTCAGTTGCTGGAACTGCAGGAAGATTGTTTGAGTCTTGTCTGGTGTTGCTGGGCGAGGACCCGGGGTGCCCACAAAAAGGGCTCTGAGTTGTCGCCTCTGTTACCCGTCCATAGGGATTCCCGGCCTCCATCTCCACTGTAAACTTCCGTGGTCCTTCTGGGATTTTGTCTCATCTTTTAACCTCTTCCGGATGCTCCGGCTCCTCCTTTCCCTGCACCCGAAGAAAAACCACAATTCACCAACTCTGCTGTGCTCCAATTGTCCTCCTCCTCCTCCAGTTCCTGGCCATTTTTAGAATGTCTTGCGATGGGTGGAGACTTCAGGAACCTTTGATGACCAGATTTAACAACCTGCTCATTGCAGGGCACATGACCATCCCTCCTTTGTCAGCACGGAGCAGCATGTTCTTCCTTGTCTGTCGCCATAGTTCCGATTTGCAGTTGTCGCGGAAAAGCCACACATTGATTTCTTCTTTTGCATGACGCGGACAGTCCTCCCCTTTGGGCCTTTGTTGGCCAGGCAAAACATGTTAGAACTGCGTGACACCACGTGCCATGCCATGTGGTTATGATTTCCAGCACTTTTACTTGTGGGGGGTGAGGTGTTGGAGAGGAGGCGGACATTGGCGCAGGAGCAGCAGTTGACAATGTGGAGGACAAAGCTGCGTCTCCTGTTCAAGTTGTTGGTGTGGCTGGGCGGAAGCATATTCACCCAGTGGACTGTAAAGGACATGTTGGGCCCTGACACCTAGTTACAGCGCCACACGTCCCCTGCTCTGGCTATGCATCCCCTTGGAAAAGATCCTATTAGTCAAGGACTGCCAACCTTGTTCTACATATTTGTGAAGGCTGGTAATGCCCCTTTTAGGAAGGAAATATCGTCTTGGACCACCATCTCCACCTCAGTTGGCACAAATCATTAGTTTCTCTTAAGGGGAGCAGAGAGGTGTGGAGATAAACAAAAAAACAGCTCCCTTCGGCTGAGGTTCTGGAGCCTGGACTGGCTGAAACCAGCATGTGTGCCACGAGTGCGGCTGTTGTTGCTGCGCCTGCAGGATGGACCTCCACATTTGTTCCATGTTTCTCCCCCAGGCCATGGATGGTGACGCTGCTGTGGTTTGACCAGGGCCGGGTGTGCCAATGCGCAAGATCCCGGCCAAACGCTTCACTTTCTGCCGCAGATTCTACATAATTGCACACCCTCACTGTCTGTGTCCGTTAAAAAACTCCCACCTGCTGAGTGGTGATTTACTTCCAACACTGAGTGATCGCCAGCAGCCGAGCGAACTGGAAACCGCTGTGTTCCTCGTTAGCCCCTGTGCCACTGCTTAGTTGGAGCTTGTTAGCGGTTTTATACCCCTCGCCATTTGGTTCACGTCCTCGCGACTACTGCCACCCTGCTGACTCACGGCCACAGTAGCAACTGCTGCCTGCCCACTTCCTGATGCGCAGCTGACACCCTCCTCTCTCGACGATGATGATGAAGACCTGGCTTCACCCAACTCCCAATGCGATCGTCTACATATCTCAGTATGCACAACCTGACTACTTGCAAGCACATAACCTAACCTCCATGCCACTCCCACATCTCTAACTTTACCGCCTACTGCATGAAGCACAATGTCTGCCCCCACCTCTTCACTGCCAAGTACTGCCTCAAGATGCTGTTATAGTGGCGTTGAGCCCAGACCACCTATAAGATCTCTTGGTGAGGAAATTGAACAACAAAGACGGGTTGAAGACATTGACGGTGCTCGACCTGCTCCTGGCCATGCCAACTTGGGTTGTACTGACGAACGCACGCACTCTTGGCTGGGTTGTCAGATGTCATTGGGAGGAAGTGGATGACCTAGTCAAACCATTCGAGAACCTTTGAATTGTTAATAACAACCACACTCCGTAATACATGGCAGTTCTGGCCTCACAGGGTCACCCCGGCTTGTGACGTCCCCTTATTTGCTGCGAACCTCTGCCTGCTCCACCTGCCATTTCTCTGTCTGGCCATATAGGTTATCAACTATGTTGATGTGACCAGCATTCTTGATATGACTCATCAACAAAAAAAATTTGCGGTATACAGAACCACAATAACTGACACCCGACGGTGAGAAAAATCACTCCAGCAGCTAAATAACACAAAGAGATAGGGCTGAGACACCAGATCAGTGTGAAATGATGTGGAAAGGGCTGAACGTTTTTTATAGGGCTGTGACATCACATAAGCCTGCCAGCTCTGATTGGCTTTCATGTCTGCTCATGTGATTGAGGTGTAAGATATACTTACCCGGTCAGTCGCGATCCAGTTGGCGTCCTCTGACGCTGATTTCGGGTCTGCCGGGATTCACAAGGTTGTGCGCCCGATATCCACTAAGTGTCGCTGTCTGTGCTGTAGCCGCCGGAATTTACCTCCTCCATCTAAGTGGTGCCGATGATATTTTTGAGAAACATTTTTTTTTATTCCGCAGTTTTTCTGAATTCATCAGGTTTTCCGACGGCAACGCCCCCCAGATTGTTTCTGTCACGTAAGCCGGTGCCGATGCGCCACATCAGATTGTGCGCCAAAACCTCGGGTATTCGGCGCAATCAGAAATTCCAGAAACACCCGGCAGAATAACGCTATTCAACAGCCATTTGCGATAAAGGGGGAAAAAAAACTTTGTTCCCACGATCACTGTAACTTCAGATTGTGGACAAAATCGAAGTCCAGTTGAATTCCAAATGTATTACGATCATTAGAGTGGATTCGCCCATCTCTAGTAGGGATGTATACCTTACCTGACCAGTACCTGAAACAGCAATGTCACTTAAGAGTGGACCAGTACCTCACCTGCATGTCAGTAGGAGTGTGACCAGTACCTGACCGTATGTCACTAGAAGGAGACCAGTACCTGACCTCATGTCACTATGAGGAGACCATACCTAGACATGCTGTCACTAGGAGGAGACAGTACCTGACCTTCATGCACTAGGAGGAGACCATTACCGACCTGCATGTCACTAGAGAGAACCAGTAACCTGACCTGCAGTACTAGGAGGAGACCATACCTGACCTGCATGTCACTAAAGGAGACCATTACCTGACCTGCATGTCGAGGAGGTGACCAGTACCCTGACTGTGATGTCACTGATAAGGTACTCCAGTACCACTACCTGCCGCTAGTGATCACTAGAAGGAGACCAGTACCTGACCTGCATTTCACTAGAAGGTGACCAGACCATGACCTGTACATGTTCACTAGAAGGAGACCAGTACCTGACCTAGCATGCACTAGAAGGGACCATACCTGACCTGTATGTCACTAGAAGTGACCATACCTGACTGCATGTCACTAGGAAACAAGGTGACCAGTACCTGACCTGTCATGTCACTAGAGAGAACCAGTACCTGACCTGCATGTCCTAGGAGGAGACCAGTACCGACCTGCTCATAGGGGCCTACCTCATGTCACTAGAGAGACCAGTACCTTACCTGCATGTCACTAGGAGGGACCAGTACCTGACCTATTCCTAGGAGGATAGACCGTACCTGACCTGCATGTCACTAAGAGAACCAGTACACCTGAATCAAGACTAGCTGCATGTCACTAGAGGAGACCAGTACCTGCCTGCATGTCACTAGGAGGGAGAACCAGTACCTGACCTGCCATGGTCACTAGCAGGTACCAGTACCTGACCTGCATGTCACTAGGGAGACCAGTACCTGACCTCATGTCCATAGAGGAGATACCATACCTACCTGTGCATGTCATAGAGGAGAGACCAGTACCTGATGACCTGCTGTCACTAGGAGGAGACCAGTACCCTGACCTGCATGTCACTAGGAGGAGAGACCAGTTACCTGACCTGCATGTCACTAGGGAAATACGAACACAAAGAAAAAAAAGAGACCAGTACCTTGACCTGCATGTCACTAGGAGGACCAGTACCTGACCTGCATGTCACAGGAGGAGCCAGTACCGACCTGCATGTCACTAGAGGGGACAGTTACCTGACCTGCATGTCACTAGAAGGAGCCAGTACCTGACCTGCATGTCACTAGAAGTGCAGTACCCCTGACCTGCATGTCACTGAGAGACAGTACTGACCTGCATGTCACTAGAAGGTATAACCAGTACCTGACCTGCATGTCACTAGAAGGTGACCAGTACCTGACCTGCATGTCACTAGAGGTGACCAGTACTTACCTGCATGTCACTAGAAGGGCAGTACCTGACCTGCATGTCACTAGAGGTGCAGTACCTGACCTGCATGTCACTAGAAGGACCAGTACCGCCTGACCTGCACTGGTCCACTAAAGAGACCATACTGACCGCATGTCACTAAAGGAGGAGGAACCTACCTGACCGCATGTCACTAGAAGGTAGATCATGTACCGACCTGCATGTCACTAGAGGAGACCAGTACTGACCTTCATTCACTAGGGGAGACCAGTACCGGACCTGCATGTCACTAGGAGGACCAGTACCTGACCTGCATGTCACTAGAGGGAGACCAGTACCTGACCTGCATGTCACTAGAAGGTGACCAGTATGACCTACCTCATGTCACTAGAAGGAGACCAGTACTGACCTGCATGTCACTAGATTGACCAGTACGTGACCTGCATGTCACTAGAAGGAGACCAGTACCTGACCTGCATGTCACTAGAAGGGACCAGTACCTGACCTGCCTGTCACTAGAAGGAGACCAGTACCTGACCTCATGTCACTAGAAGGAGGACCAGTACCTGACAGGCATGTCACTAGAAGAGACCGTACCGGACCTGCATGTCACTAGGGGACCATACCCTGACCTGAATGTCAATAGAAGGACGACCAGTAACCTGACCTGCAATTCGTCATAGAAGGCACAGTACCTGACCTGCATGTCACTAGAAGGAGACCAGTACTGACCTGCATTTCACTAGAGAGTACAGTACCTGACGCTGCATGTCCACTAGGATGAGGCGACAGTACCTACCTGCCATGTCAGCGGTACCGTGACTGAGTCACGAGTGACCAGTAACCACTGACCTGCATGTCACTAGGAGGAGACCAGTACCTGACCTACATGTCACTAGAAGGGGACCAGTACCTGACCTGCATGTCACTAGAAGGGGGCCAGTACCTGACCGGCATGTCACTATAAGAAGACCATCTGCATGTTGTCAGGTTCTGTGGTGGTGGACCCATTGAAACCCCGTGACCGATGAAGTGAGCCGACACCTGGGACCGGAGTCTAAGTTGCACCCAGTATACACCAGAGACGCCGCAAAGCGGGTTGGACTTGCTGCGATGGGATATCACCAGGTTGCTCCCCAGATGTGACTTGCTTGTGGTAATAGCCAAGTCGAGATACAGTCAGAGTCAAAGTCAGGCCGGAGAACAGGACCGGTGGCACAGGATTGGAGTTGGAAACAAAGGAGACGGTTATGGCTGGCAGTAGAGATTCGAGGTCAGGAAAAGAAGCAGAGGTAACAATGGATAAATCACAAGAGTCTCAATATCGATGCTTTCTCTAAGGCAACTGGGCACATAATGTTGTCTTCCCTCTAACTGACTTGTGTCCATCTCTTTTACTTTAAATACATTGGTGGAATAAGCCTCACGAGATGGAGAAGTGACTTGTCGGGAAAAGTGATTCAAGATGACAGCCTTTAGAAGAGAGACAAGGAAGGAGTTCGGGATTCTCAAGACAAAGCTTGTTATTAGAACTTGGAATGACCTGGAATGACCAAGGAAAACGAGGACCAAGTTTGTAGCTGGGAAAATTCAGCCTGACATATCCGGAGGATAGCCATACTTTATCACCCGGTGAGAAGACTGCAGGAGACCTCCATTTCTTGTCGGCCTGGGTTTTGGTGCAGGGGAACGCCCGAAGTAGAGACTGATGATTTTGCTCCCAGATGGACTTGAGGTCTTGTACCAAGTCTTCCACGATGGGAACATCAGAAGGCAAGGAGAGAGGAAGAAGTGGGCCTCCAAAAACAACAAAGAAGGAAGCAGCACCATCAGACTCAAAGAACGCCGAAGGCAACATGGTGGACCAGTTGTCCTGTTGAGTGGAAACAAAGTGTCGTAGGTAGCAGCCCAGAGTCTGTTTGACTCTCTCCACTTGCCCATTTGACTGTCGATGATAGGCAGAGGAGAAGTCCAGTGTTACTTGAAGTTGGTTGCGCAAAGATTGCCGGGATCTGGAAACAAACTGGACCCCTTTGTCCGAGACAATGTGCTGCGGAAGTCCATGAAGCCGGAAGATGTGGAGAAAGAACAAGATGGTAAGACGAGGAGCTGACGGTAGACCAGGTAGAGGAATGAAGAGGGACATTTAAGAGAAACAGTCTGTGACTACCCAGATGATGGAAAATGGTGGAAGATCCATAACAAAGTCCATGGCCACGTGCATTCACGGGCAGCTGGGTATAGGCAATGGCAAAAGCAGAGCTGTTGGTTTGAGACGTGAGGATTTATTTTGGGAACAGGAACTCACAAAGTCTTGTACATCCTTGACCAGACCCGGCCATCAGTAGAAACGAGAGATGATGATATATCTCTGCACCCCAGGGTGTCCAGCCGCATGAGAGCAATATCCTCAAGATAATATCCTCTTCCGAAGAATGGGTTGGACATAGATATTTCCAGGAGGAATTTGCAGTAGATCTGCAGGAACAGCAATAACAAGCCGTTCAAGAGGAACAATATGCTCGGCTTTAACATTCTTCTCTGCTGGTCGGAAATGGATCAGGAAGTTGAAGCGAGAGAAGAAGAGGGACCAGCGAGCCTTTTGTGGATTGAGGCGTTGAGTGGTCTGGAGATGTAGGAGATTTTTGTGGTCGGTTTAAATACAGACTGGATGATGAGCTCCTTCCAGAAGATACCGTCAACTCTTCCAAGGCAAGCTTTATGGCCAGCAGCTCCCGATAAGCTATGGAGTAGTTTCTCTCTGTGGCTGAGAAGGTTTTCAAGAAGAAGCTGCAAGTGAGTGTGGTCTTTGGGCCCTTTGTGGGAGAGAATGGCTCCAACTCCTACTGAAGAGGCAACAACCTCTAGCAGGCGTTCTTGGGAGATAAAAGGGAGGAAAACTGCAGTATGCACCGCCGGTAAGAAAAGCCCAGGAATTTCTGGTTGGCATGAAAATCCACTGCGTGAGGCCGCTGAAGTACCGATGACAGATTTGTGGGATCCATCTGTAGTCCCTTGTCAGAGATGATATACTCAAAGAAAGGAAGACTCTTTTGATGAAATAGGTATTTCTCCAGCTTGGCATACAGGCGATTGGCCCTTAGGCGCCTGAGGACTAATCTTACATTAACCCGATGGGACTCGTGGTCAGTAGAGAACACCAGGATATCGTCCAGGTAGACCACAACACAGGTATATAACAGGTCAATAAAAATGTTGTTAACAAACTTCTGGAATACGGTTGGTGCGTTACAGAGTCCAAACGGCATGACCAGATACTCAAATTGCCCATCACAAGTATAGAAGGCGGTCTTCCATTTGTCGCCTTTGTGGATGCGGATGAGATAATATGCCCCACATAGGTCTAATTTGGTGAAGACTCCAAATGGCTCCATGTAGGTGGTCAAAGATTTCCGTGATCAGAGGCAGTGGGCAGCGGTTCGTCACAGTGATTTTCTCAAGTCCGCGGTAATGTATTCATGGATGGAGTGAACCATCCTTCTGCTGATATCTGTTACTGGGGTAAGTATCAGATGATAGTAATGTGATGAGGAGAAGAAAAAAAATCAGGCTGATACTGCGCTGAACATTTAGTTCATAGGCTTGATGGACAATGCGTAATGTAGACGCTGTGTCCACACCAGCTCACAATCTCCTATATATTCGCACCAGCCCCGCAACTCCTAAGAGATTGTACTATCGGACCTGCCTCCGAAACGTGTTGTCCAGTAAACTTATAAATTAAACGTTGTGTTTCACTGAGCTGCTCGGTATCAGCCTGATTTTTTTTCTTCTCCTCATCACACTTTCTTAAAGGTGGCGGCCAAGGTTGCTTCGTTCCAAGAGTGCTCGGAGGCAAGAATGCGGAATTAAACCACGTAGTTGCCAACTGACAACTCCCCTTGATGCAATTTCAACAGGGCGGTCTCAGCAAATGATGCCCGGGCTGGTTCCTCGAAGATGGGCGAGAATTCATCAAACAGTGCAGTGATCTTGGCAGTGAACGGGTGGTTCCTGTCCCGGAGAGAGGTGGCCTATGCCAGGGCTTTCCGAGAGAGTGGGCTGACAACGATTGCCACCTTAGACCTTTCTGTGGTGAACTGTGTAGGCATCAAAACTGTGTAGGCATCAATACACATGTACACATGAATCTTTAAAGAACCTCCTGAAACCTCAGATTGAAAGACGGGACGCAGCCTCCATTCCCCAAGAAGCTTCTGGTACCACATAAAGGAAGCAATTTCAGACTTGTAGGGGCTATAATATTCATACAGCCAAAGGTTCATGGCAGTCTTAACAGGTAACCTGTACCTAACCAATGCCTGACCTACATGTTACTAGAAGGTGACCTGTACCTGACCAACATGTGATCAGTGGGATCTGGTACTTTCCCAATACTTCACAATTTAGTGACCACTATTTAAACAGGTAGGTATCCATTAAATTACTGTGACCACTATTTGACCATAACTGAAAAGCATGTTTTGCATTCGATATAATGTTCTATCTTAGACTTTGTTTTGCTCCTCTGTGACTCATGAAGACACCTGTGTCCCGCGATGCCTCCCCGGGGACCTCTGCCTGATGTGTATTACTGTGTATCTTTTACATAGGAAGAAGCTGAAACACATCAGGACCTGCTCCACCATGAGTCTCCTACTAATCCTCTCCACCCAGACCCTACTGATGGCTTCAGGTAAGTTGCTTCTATCTATCTGAGGGAGATTGAGGGCAGAGGGCCACAATATGAGGATGGATGGAGATAATTGGCCACAATATGATCAGGATGGAGGACATTGGCCAAATGAATGAATGTCACAGAATGAGGGAGATGGAGGACGGTGGCCAAAATACAAAAGGGATGGAGAACAGGAGGCCACAATACATGGGGTATGGGGGACAGGAGGCCACAATCTGAAGGGAATGGAGGACAGGAGGCCACAATATGATTGGGATGGAGGACAGGAGGGGGGTATGAGGGGGGGGGGGCCAAGGACATTAAGTGAGCATATAGGAGCCGGCCACAAAAAGGAGGCTTTTCACTTTGTGGGGAGCCAGGTCGACACTATACAGTGCCTGTGGGAGGGGCAATGGGCGGGGTAATGGCCGGGAGTCAGAGCACAGAAATTGTTCGCATAGTGCTGTCCCTCTCTTTGGATCCCATAGGTAGGGTGATGTGATGTTCTATACTGTTCTGCTGTGCCCCCTGCTACCAGTACCATTACTACTACTGTTACTAATACTATTATTACTACTACAGTCTACTACCTTGTGTGACACGCACCGCTGCGGCTACTACTATTATTACTACTGCCACTTCTTCCTTCATTTTCTTCCGTGATTTCCAGGTAATTGTCTGCAATGTATAGCATGTGTCAGGGCCGGTGCTGACCCCGCTGACTGCACAGGTGTCACCCGCCCGTGTGACCCTGGCCAGCTTTGCATGACGCTACACAGCAGCAGATTATACAGTGAGTATTGTATCTACCATCAAAATCCATCATGATAAACAAGACACCATGACTGTGCCTTATGATTTATCAGCCTCCACTCAATAAAATATCCAGCAGCAGCCTCCACTCAATAAAAAATGAATCTACTATTGCATAATTCCATCCTGCCGGCACACCCGAATATGCGAGCAGAGAACGCACTCGCTGGGATTCGCTCATCTGGACGTGGTAAGTTAAATGTTGGCCCAATGGCATGAAATAACACTACACCTAATGTGCATAAATAATCCTTGCGCCGCACGTTGCCATATAACCTCTGCCCTGCTCACTGTTGCATGAATTCAACCCTGCCTCCCCACTGTGAATAATAATACTGCCCTGCCACCAATTGTGTATTGGTGTAATTATAACACTGTCAGCCCAGTGTTTAAATAACACTGTCCCAATGTTTATTAGAAGATATACCTTGCAGTGCCCCAATGTGATAGTGTTAAAATAACATCCTGCCCCATAATGTGTATAAATACACACTGTCACTTCCAATTGTGTATAATAACATCTATGTGCCTCCAGTGTGTATAACTGTTGTTATAATAACACTGCCACAATGTGGTCATAAATATACAATTACTTGCCCAGTGTGCGCGTGTACAACCTGCCCACTGTGCATAAATACCGTCCCCACTGTGACTAATACCCTGCCCCACTGTGCATAAATCACCCTGCCCACTGTGCATAAATAACCCTGCCCCACTGTGTATAAAGCTATCCCCCGGCCCCCACTGTGCATAAATAACCTGCCCCATCTGGATAAATAGCACTGCCCCATTGCATATAAATAACACCGTCCCTGTGTATATAAGTTGATCCGCCAAATGTCGTATAAATAACACTGCCCTAATATGTATATTTAATAACATGCCCCAATGGCATAAATAACACTAACCCCAATTTGCATAAATACATCTACTACCCCAATGTGCATAATAACAATGCCTCCAATGTGCATAAATACACTGCCCTAATTGTGTATAAATAAACACTTTCCCAATGTGTATAAATAGCACTGCCCCATGCTGCATAAATAACCGCCCCAATGTGCATAAATAACATAACCCTCCACAATGTAATAAATAACACTACCCTAAGTGCATAAATAACCCTGCCCCAATGTGCAATAATATAAACCCCTTGCCCCACTGTTACAAAATAAATAAACTTTGCCACTCACTGTGAATAAATCACACTACTCCCCAACTGTGCTATACCTAACCCTGCCCTCACTGTGTGCATAATAACACCTGCCCAACTGTTCCACTGTGCATAAATACCCCTGCCCCAGTAATAAAAACACTGCCCCATTGCATATAAATAACACCGTCCCAATGTGTATAAGTGTCACTGCCCAAATGTCTAAAAAATAACACTGCCCTAATATGTATAAATAACACTATTCCAATGTCTGTAAATAAAACTGCCCTGATATGTATAAATAACATTATCCATGTGCAAATAAACTGCCCAAATGTTGCAAAATAACACTGGCCCAATGTGCATAAATAACCCTGCCCCACTGTGCATAAATAACCTGCCCCCACTGTGCAAATAACACGCCCACTGGCATAAAATACCCTGCCCCACTGTGCATAAATAACACTGCCCCACTGTGCATAAATAACACTGCCCCATTGTGCATAAATAACACTGCCCCACTGTGCATAAATAACACTCGCCATTCTATAACGCCACAACTCCTGCCCTTATGTATAATAACATTTGCCCAATGCGCATAATCACACGCCCCATGCATAAAACACTGCCCCATGTGCATAATAAACTGCCCAATTGCATAGTAACACTAACCCCAATTGCATTAATAAACACTGCCCCAATGTGCATAAATAACAACTGCCCTAATGTGATAAATAACCCTGCCCCACTGTGCATAAATAAACCCTTCCCCACTGTGCATAAATACATTGCCCCACTGTGCATAATTACAAACCGCACCAATGTGCATGAATAACACTGCTCCATTGCATATAAATAACACTGCCCCACTGTGCATAAATAACCCTGCCCTACTGTGCATAAATAACACTGCCCCACTGTGCATAAATAACACTGCCCCAATTGTGCATAAATAACACTGCCCCAATGTGCATAAATAACACTGCCCCAATGGGTGCATAATAACCAACTGCCCCAATGTGCATATAACCGGCCCCAATTGCTAAATACACTTGCCCTAATGTGCATTAATAACCCCCCACTGTGCTAAATAACCCTTCCCCACTGTGCATAAATTACATTGCCCCACTGTGTCATAAATTACACCGCACCAATTGTGCATGAATAACATGCTGCTCCATTGCATATAATACACTGCCCCACTGTGCATAATAACCCTGCCCACTGTGCATAAATAACCACTGCCCCCCTGTGCATAAATAACACTGCCCCAATGTGCATAAATAACACTGCCCCAATGTGCATAAATAACACTGCCCCAATGTGCATAAGTAACACTACCCCAATGTGCATTAATAACCCTGCCCCACTGTTCTTAAATAACCCTGCCCCACTGTGCATAAATAATCCTGCCCACTGTGCATAAAAACACTGCCCCACTGTGCATAAATAACCCTGCCCCACTGTGCATAAATAACACTGCCCCACTGTGCATAAATAACACTGCCCCACTGTGCATAAATAACCCTGCCCCACTGTGCATAAATAACCCTTCCCCACTGTGCATAAATAACACTGCCCCACTGTGCATAAATAACACTGCCCCATTGTGCATAAATAACACTGCCCCACTGTGCATAAATAACCCTGCCCCATTGCATATAAATAACAATGCCCTAATATGTATATATAACATTGCCCCAATGTGCATAAGTAACACTACCCCAATGTGCATTAATAACACTGCCCCAATGTGCATAAATAACACTGCCCTAATGTGCATTATACCCCTGCCCCACTGTGCATAAATAACCCTTCCCCACTGTGCATAAATTACATTGCCCCACTGTGCATAAATTACAACCGCACCAATGTGCATGAATAACACTGCTCCATTGCATATAAATAACACTGCCCCACTGTGCATAAATAACCCTGCCCTACTGTGCATAAATAACCACTTTGCCCCACTGTGCATAAATACACTGCCCCACTGTGCATAATACTAGTGCCAAATAATACTGCCCCATTGTTCATAAATAACACTGCCCCAGCTGTGCATAAATAACTGCGCCAATGTGCATACATACCTCTGTCCGCCTGTGCAAAATAAACACTGCCCCACTGTGCATAAATAACATTGCCCCACTGTGCATAAATTACACCGCACCAATGTGCATGAATAACACTGCCCCATTGCATATAAATAACACATCCTCACTGTGCATAAATAACCCTGTCCCACTGTGATAATAACCCTGCCCCACTGTGCATAAATAACACTGCCCAAAGTGCATAAATACCCTGCCCCCTGTACATAAAACACCGCCGCCCCTGTGAATAAAAACCCCTGCCCCAATGTGCATAAATAAACCCTGCCCCACTGTGCTAAATAACACTTCCACTTCCCCCACTGTGTATAAATAAACCCTGCCCCACTGTGCATATAACACTGCCCCAGGTGCATAAATAACACTGCCCCACTGTACATAAAACACCCTGCCCCCACTGTGATAACACCCTGCCCCCAATGTGCAAATATACCCTGCCCCACTGTGCATAAATAACACTTCCCCCACTGTCATAATAACACTGCCCCAATGTGCATAAACAACACTCCCCACTGTTCATAAAAAACACTGCCACTGCCCCAATGTGTATATAACACTGTTCTAATATGTATATATAACATTGCCCCAATGTGCATAATAACACTGCCCCAATGTGCCAAATACACTGCCATGTGCATAAATAATGCCACTGTGCATAAATTACACCGCACCAATGTGCATGAATAACACTGCCCTAATGTCTATAAATAACACTGCCCCAATGTGCATAAATAACACTGCCCTAATGTGTATAAATAACACTTTCCCAATGTGCATAAATAACACTGCCCCAATGTGCATAAATAACACTGCCCCAATGTGCATAAATAACACTGCCCCAATGTGCATAAATAACCCTGCCACAATGTACATAAATAACACTACCCTAATGTGCATAATAACCCTGCCCCAATGTGCATAAATAACCCCTGCCCCACTGTGCATAAATAACTTTGCCCCACTGTGAATAAATAACACTGCCCCACTGTGCATACATAACCCTGCCCCACTGTGCATAAATAACCCTGCCCCACGGTGCTAAATAACCCTGCCCCACTGTGAATAAATAACACTGCCCCATTGCATATAAATACACCGTCCCAATTTTATAAGTGTCACTGCCCAAATGTCTAAAAAATAACACTGCCCTAATATGTATAAATAACACTACCCTAATGTGCATAAATAACTCTGCACCAATGCGTATAAATAACACTGCCCCAATGTGTATAAATAACACTGCCCCAATGTGCATAAATAACACTGCCCTAATGTGCATAAATAACACTGCCCCAATGTTCATAAATAACACTTCCCCAATTTGCATAAAAAACACTGCCCCAACGTTATATATAAAACTGCCCCATTGACATAAATAACATTGCCCAGTATTGGTGCATAAATAACACTGCCCTAATGTGCATAAATAACCCTGCATCACTGTGCATAAATAACACTGCCCAACTGTGCATAAATAACACTGCCCCACAGTGCATAAATAACACCACACCAATGTGCATAAATAACACTGCCCCATTGCATATAAATAACACTGCCCCAATGTGTATAAGTGACACTGCCCTAATGTTTTTAAATAACACTGCCCTAATATGTATAAATAACACTGCCCCAATGTGTATAAATAACACTGCCTGAATGTGCATAAATAACATTGCCTGAATGTGCATAAATAACCCTGCCCCACTGTGCTTAAATAACCCTGCCCCACTGTGCATAAATAATCCTGCACCACTGTGCATAAAACACTGCCCCACTGTGCATACATAACACTGCCCCATTGCAAATAAATACCACTGCCTAATGTGTATAAGTGACACTGCCCTAATGGGTATAAATAACACTATTCCAATGTCTGTAAATAAAACTGCCCTGATATGTATAAATAACATTATCCCATTGTGCATAAATAACACTGCCCAAATGTGCATAAATAACACTAAACCGCCCAATGTGCATAAATAACCCTGCCCACTGTGCATAAATAACCCTGCCCCACTGTGCATAAATAACACTGCCCCACTGTGCATAAATAACCCTGCCCCACTGTGCATAAATAACACTGCCCCACTGTGCATAAATAACACTGCCCATTGTGCATAAATAACACTGCCCCACTGTGCATAAATAACACTGCCCCATTGCATATAAATAACACTGCCCTAATATGTATATATAACATTGCCCCAATGCGCATAAATAACTCTGCCCCAATGTGCATAAATAACACTGCCCCAATGTGCATAAGTAACACTACCCCAATGTGCATTAATAACACTGCCCAATGTGCATAAATACACTGCCCTAATTGCATAATAACCCTGCCCACGTGCATAATAACCCTTCCCCACTGTGCATAAATTAACTTGCCCCACTGTGCATAAATTACACCGCACCAATGTGCATGAATAACACTGCTCCATTGCATATAAATAACACTGCCCCACTGTGCATAAATAACCCTGCCCTACTGTGCATAAATAACACTGCCCCACTGTGCATAAATAACACTGCCCCAATGTGCATAAATAACACTGCCCCAATGTGCATATACCTCCCAATTGCATAAGTACACTACCACCTACCACCAATGTGCATTAATAACCCTGCCCCACTGTTCTTAAATAACCCTGCCCCACTGTGCATAAATAATCCTGCACCACTGTGCATAAAAACACTGCCCCACTGTGCATAAATAACCCTGCCCCACTGTGCATAAATAACACTGCCCCACTGTGCATAAATAACACTGCCCCACTGTGCATAAATAACCCTGCCCCACTGTGCATAAATAACCCTGCCCCACTGTGCATAAATAACACTGCCCCACTGTGCATAAATAACACTGCCCCATTGTGCATAAATAACACTGCCCCACTGTGCATAAATAACCCTGCCCCATTGCATATAAATAACAATGCCCTAATATGTATATATAACATTGCCCCAATGTGCATAAGTAACACTACCCCAATGTGCATTAATAACACTGCCCCAATGTGCATAAATAACACTGCCCTAATGTGCATTAATAACCCTGCCCACTGTGCATAAATAACCCTTCCCCCACTGTGCATAAATTACATTGCCCCACTGTGCATAAATTACATTGCCCCACTGTGCATAAATATACACCGCACCAATGTGCATGAATAACACTGCTCCATTGCATATAAATAACACTGCCCACCTGTGCATAAATAACCCTGCCCTACTGTGCATAAATAACACTGCCCCACTGTGCATAAATAACACTGCCCCACTGTGCATAAATAATACTGCCCCATTTGTTCATAAATAACACTGCCCCACTGTGCATAAATAACACTGCCCCACTGTGCATAAATAACTCTGTCCCACTGTGCAAAAATAACACTGCCCCACTGTGCATAAATAACATTGCCCCACTGTGCATAAATTACACCGCACCAATGTGCATGAATAACACTGCCCCATTGCATTAAATAACACATCCTCACTGTGCATAAATAACCCTGTCCCACTGTGCATAAATAACCCTGCCCCACTGTGCATAAATAACACTGCCCCAAAGTGCATAAATAACCCGCCCCACTGTACAAACACACACCCTGCCCCACTGTGAATAAAACACCCTGCCCCAATGTGCATAAATAACCCTGCCCCACTGTGCATAAATAACACTTCCCCACTGTGTATAAATAACCCTGCCCCACTGTGCATAAATAACACTGCCCCAATGTGCATAAATAACCCTGCCCCACTGTACATAAAACACACCCTGCCCCACTGTAAATAAAACACCCTGCCCCAATGTGCATAAATAACCCTGCCCCACTGTGCATAAATAACACTTCCCCACTGTGCATAAATAACACTGCCCAACTGTGCATAAACAACACTGCCCCCACTGTGCATAAAAAACACTTGCCCAATGTGTATAAATAACACTGTTCTAATATGTATATATAACATTGCCCCAATGTGCATAAATAACACTGCCCCAATGTGCAATAACACGCCCCCTTGCATAATAACATGCCCCACTGTGCTAAATTATACATACAACCTGCACAATGTGCAGGAATAACCCTGCCACCATGCATATAAAAATACACATCCTCACTGTGCATAAATAACCCTGCCCCCCTGTGCAAATAATCAACCCTGGGCCCCACTGGCTAAATACCTGCCCACTGTCAAAATAACACTGCCCCAATGTGAATAAATAACCCTGCCCCCACTGTACATAAAACACCCTGCCCCACTGTGAATAAAACACTGCCCCAATGTGCATAAATAACCCTGCCCCACTGTGCATAAATAACACTGCCCCACTGTACATAAATAACCCTGCCCCACTATGCATAAATAACACTGCCCTAATGTGCATAAATAACCCTGCCCCACTGTGCATAAAATAACCCTCCCGCTGTGCATAAATACCCTGCCTGCCCCACTGTGCATAAATAACACTGCCTCCCCACTGTGCATAATAAAACCCTGCCCCACTATGCATAAATAACAGCCTAATTGTCATAAATAACCCTGCCCCACTGTGCATAAATAACCCTGCCCCACTATGCATAAATAACACTGCCCTAATGTGCATAATAAACCCTGCCCCACTGTGCATAAATAACCCTGCCCCACTGTGCATAACTAACCCTGCCCCACTGTGCATAAATAACCCTGCCCCACTGTGCATAAAAACACTGCCCCACTGTGCCTAAATAACACTACCCCACTGTGCATAAATAACACTACCCCACTGTGCATAAATAACTGCCCCACTGTGCATATATCTACCCTCCAGCAGCCTCCTGTCTGCTATCTAGCCTCCTGTCCGCTATCTACCCTCCAGCAGCCCCCTGCCCGGTATCCTCCTCGTTCTGTGCTCCCCTGTCCCCTGTTTCTTACCATACCTCGTTTCCCTACTGCAGTCTCTCTCTCTGCTCATGACTCTTGCAGACATTATGTGAGGAGGTAACAGGGGCTGATCCCTCTTTCTCCTCGTCCCTGTGCTTTGGCTGCTCTTCAGCGCTAATATAGGGACCAGGAGGAGGTGGGACAAACCGTGAGAGGCGGAGGGGAACCCGGGACATTCTCCCAACCGCCCGTAACGGCAGATAGTGCCCAAGAAGCTGGACTGTCCTGCCGAACCCGGGACGGTTGGGAGGGTTGCATACAGTAGGCAGGCAGTAGGGGCAGACAGGGGCGAGTCTGCTTGACATCATACAGTGTGCGCGGAAGGAGGTGTGTCTCTGTGACATCATACAGTGTGCGCGGAAGGAGGTGTGTCTCTGTGACATCATACAGTGTGCGCAGGTAGAGGTGTGTGTTTGTGACATTGTACAGTGCACGTATGTAAAGCACACAGAAATGTCACGGCACGCACTACAGCACAGGATACCATGGGGAGAAGTGAAAGCCGGAGTTTTCATTGAGTGGAGGCTGCTATTAGATATTTTATCGAGTGGAGGTAGCTGCTTGACACTTTAATGAGTGGAGGCTGCTGCTGTATTAACCCCTTCACGCTCTGTGACGGATATATCCGCCACGGAGCTATGAAGAGTGTATGAAGAGGGCTCACGGGCTGAGCTCTCTTCATACAGAGATGGGCTTTGCTGGTGCTTAATACTTTATTGAGTGGATGCTGTTACTGGATACTTTATTGATCGGAGGCTGCTTTTAGATATGTTATTGAGTGGAGGCTGCTGCTTGGTATTTTATTGAGTGGAGGCTGCTGCTGGATATTTTATTGAGTAGGGGCTGCTGCTGGTCATTTTGAGTGGAGGCTGCTGCTGGTCATTTTGAGTGGAGGCTGCTGGTCATTTTGAGTGGAGGCTGCTGCTGGTATTTTATTGAGTAGGGGCTGCTGCTGGATATTTTTGAGTGGAGCTGATGCTGGTCATTTTGAGTGGAGGCTGCTGGATATTTTATTGAGTAGGGGCTGCTGCTGGATATTTTGAGTGGAGGCTGCGGCTGGTCATTTTGAGTGGAGGCTGCTGCTGGATATTTTATTGAGTAGGGGCTGCTGCTGGATATTTTGAGTGGAGGCTGCTGCTGGTCATTTTGAGTGGAGGCTGCTGGTCATTTTGAGTGGAGGCTGCTGCTGGATATTTTATTGAGTAGGGGCTGCTGCTGGATATTTTGAGTGGAGGCTGATGCTGGTCATTTTGAGTGGAGGCTGCTGGATATTTTATTGAGTAGGGGCTGCTGCTGGATATTTTGAGTGGAGGCTGCTGCTGGTCATTTTGAGTGGAGGCTGCTGCTGGATATTTTATTGAGTAGGGGCTGCTGCTGGATATTTTGAGTGGAGGCTGCTGCTGGTCATTTTGAGTGGAGGCTGCTGCTGGATATTTTTAATTGAGTGGAGGCTGCTGCTGGATATACTGCCTAAAGCTACTGCTAGCACACAGACACACACTGCCTATAGCTCCTGCTAGCACACAGACACACACTGCCTATAGCTACTGCTAGCACACAGACACATACTGCCTATAGCTACTACTAGCACACAGACACACACTGCCTATAGCTACTACTAGCACATAGACACACTGCCTATAGCTACTGCTAGCACACATACACACACTGCCTATAGCTACTACACACACTGCCTATAGCCATGTGAGGGAGTTATATACAGGAGAGGATACACGCCATGTGAGGAGTTATATACAGGAGAGGATACAAGCCATGTGAGGGGGTTATATACAGGAGAGGATACAAGCCCTGTGAGGGGTTATGTACAGGAGAGGATACAAGCGATGTGATGGGTTATATACAGGAGAGGATACAAGCCATGTGATGGGTTATATACAGGAGAGGATACAAGCCATGTGAGAGGTTATATACAAGAAAGGATACAAGCCACGTGAGGAGTTATATACAGGAGAGGATACAAGCCACGTGAGGGGTTATATACAGGAGAGGGTACAAGCCACGTGAGGGGTTATATACAGGAGAGGATACAAGCCATGTGAGAGGTTATATAC
>WNYA01002445.1:0-38141 GCA_019512145.1 Engystomops pustulosus
CATAGTACACACTGCACATAGTACACAGGACCCTGCACATAGTACACAGGACCCTGCACATAGTACACACTGCACATAGTACACAGGACCCTGCACATAGTACACAGGACCCTGCACATAGTACACACTGCACATAGTACACAGGACACTGAACTTGTTCAGATACAAGTGCCCCCATTGTTCTTTCTTGTCGGACTCTGATGATAGATCCCCGCACCTGCAGGGGTGTGTCCTGTATATAACGCTGTAATAAAAGAGCAGCAGATGAGGAGTTAACAAGGCGGAGGATGGGGGTAGTCATTACCAGCAGAGGGCAGACAGAGAGAAGCAACACTGACTCCAACATCATAGAGTCTGAGGATGAGGTAGGAGCAGCACGGAGCACAGCACTTACATAGGACTGCAGGACACATCTACTACATGATCTGTACTCAGAGATATCACTGTGTTTTCTGTGGTGTTACATAGGACTGCAGGACACATCTACTACATGATCTGTACTCAGAGATATCACTGTGTTAATGTTGATCATCCTAACACATCATTGGCATCATTCTAATGTGGAGCAATCCATAATAAAATATCATCGTAAAATTGGAGCATCAGTAATAAGGTATTAGCCGGTCATAATATGTAGACAATCCTATAATGGTAGTAGAAGCATCCAAAGCTGAAGGGCAGTCCTATAAAGGTGGCAGTCCTGATAACGTGATGTCGTCAGTAATAAAGTTGTGTCATTCGTAATACGGTGGAGCCGTCAGTCGAATTTGATTGGCTCATAAAATGTATAGCGTCCATATAATGTGATCTCCTTAATAAATGTGGAGGCATTGCCGTCATACATGTGGAGCATCTAATAAATGTTGGAGCAGGCGTAAGAAAGTGATGTAGTCATATAATTGAGCAGTCAGTAAAAATGTGGCATCATCATAAAGTGTGCCGTCGTAATAACTGTGGTGCATCGTATAAATTGAGGCAGTCAGTACTAACTTTGATACGTAAGTCATACTGTGGAGCATCGTAATAAATGTGATGCGTCCTAAGCAATGTGATTTAGTCAGTACATAATGTGGTGCTTCAGTAATTAACTGTGCTGCCGTCCTTATAAATGTGGAGCCGTCAGTACATGTTCTGTATCAGTCATACATGTGTCTCTCCGTCCTACATGTGAGCCGTAGTAATAAATGTGATCGTCATAATATTGGAGCAGTCAGCATAAATGTGGACAGTCAGTATAAAGGTGAAGCAGTCATAAATAAATGTTCTGCAGTCAGGAATAAATGTGATGCCGTCAGTAATAAATTGAGCAGTCAGTCATAAAGTGGTCCATCCAGTAATACATGTGGTTCGTCCGTATAATGTGGTGCGTCATTAAAAAGTGTGGACATGCATAATAATTGGAAGCAGTCAGTAATAAATTTGATGCAGTCAGTAGATAAATGTGATGCTCAGTAATAATGTGGAGTGAGCATCAGTAATAATGTGATGCAGTCAGTAATAATGTGATGCAAGTCAGTAATCAATTGGACATATCATATCATGTGATACATTCAGTAATAAATGTGGATTTACGTCTAAGAAATGTGGAGCAGTCAGTAATAATTTTGAGCAGTAGTAATAATGTGATACAGTCATTAATTAATGTTGAGCCGCCGTATAATGTGGAGCATTCATTTTAATAAATGGGAGCAGTCAGTAATACATGTTGATACGTCATTACTAAATGTGGACAGTCAGTCATACATGTGGATCAGTCAGTATAATGTGGAGCAGTCAGTAATAAATTGAGCATCCAGTATAATGTGGAAGTGCAGTCAGTAATAATGTGATGTAGTCATTAATAATGTGATACGTAAGTAATAATATGTGGAGCAGTCATTAATAAATGTGGAGCAGTCGTAATAATGTGATACATCAGTATCCTGTGGAGCAGTCCTAATAAATGTGGACAGTCAAGTAATACTTGGAGCAGTCAATAATAATGTGATCAGTCGTAATAAATGTGTAGCAGTCCGTAATAAATGTGGATCATCAGTAATAAGTGAGCAGTCAGTAATAAATGTTATACCGTAAGTAATAAATGTTATGCAGTCATAATAATTTGATACAGTCAGTAATAAATGTGGAGCAGTCAGTACTAAATGGGGATCAGTCCTAATAAATGTAATACAAGTCAGTAAATACAGGGTTGGAGCATTCAGTAATAAATGTGGAGCGTCAGTAATAAATGTGGAGCAGGTCATTAATAAATGTGGAGGCAGTCAGTATAAATGTGATGCATTCAGTAATCAATGTGCTGTTATCAGTAATAAATTTGATGCAGTCAGTATAAATGTGTGCATCAGGAATCAATGTTATACAGTCATTAATAAAGTGATGGGTCAGTAACTAATGTGATGTAGTCAGTATAATGTGGAGCAGTCATTATCAATGTAATGATTTGTGTATTTTATGTTTCTGCAACAGCTAGTTTTAAAGTGTAAACAACTGACCATAGTACCACTGCACTAGTCCACTCACATGTACACACTGCACAGTACACATTACACTGCACATAGTACACACTGCACATAGTACAAAACACTGCACATAGTACACACTGCACATATTACACCGGACCCTGGCACATATTACACCAAAAACACCTGCACATAGCCCACCTGCACATAGTACACAGTACACTGCACATAGTAACCCTGCACAGAGTACAACACTGCACATAGTACACAGGACCTGCACATAGTACAACACTGCACATGTACACACTGCACATAGTACACACTGCAACATAGTACCACCGACCCCTGCACATAGTACAACCCCTGCACTGCACACCTGCCCGATAGTACACAGGACACTGCACATAAGTCACCGGACCTGCCACTTAGTCACAGGAACGGCACATAGTACACAGGACATTGCCATAGTACACCACTGCACTAGTACCACTGCACATCGTCACAGGACACTGCACATAGTACACACTGCACATAGTACACACTGCACATAGTCACAGGACACTGCAACATATTACACACTGACATAGTACACACTGCACATGTACACACTGCACATATCCACAGGACCCTGCACAGGTACACCCTGCACATAGCACACACGCACATAGTACACAGGACACTGCCATTTACCCCAGGACACTGCACATAGTACACACACTGCACAATAGACACACTGCAATAGTACACAGGACCCTGCACATAGTACACACTTTCACATAGTCACACTGCACATAGTACCACTGCACATCGTACCCACTGCAACATGTACCCAGGAACCCTGTCCCATAGTACAACCCTGCACATCGCCCCCACTGCACATAGTACACAGGACACTGCACATAGTACGAAACTGCACATATTACACACTGCACATAGTACACATGACACTGCAGCATAGTACAACACTGCACATAGTACACCAGACACTGCACAGAGTACACAGTACCCTGCCCATAGTACAACACTGCACATAGTGCACACGGACATAGTACACAGTACACTGCACATAGTAACACACTGACATAGGACACTGCACATAGTTACAGCACTGCAAATATGACACAGGACACTGCACATAGTACACAGGCCCTGCATAGTACACAGGCACTGCACATAGTACACGGACCTTGCACCTATACACACTGCACATAGTACACCACTGCACATAGTAACACAGACACTGCACATAGTAACACACTGCTAATAGTACACACTGCACATAGTACACTAGGACACTGCCCCCATGTACACACTGCACATAGTAACACACTGCACATAGTAACACCTGCACATAGTACCACTGCACATAGTAACACATGACCCTGCACCTAGTACACCCTGCACAAGCCACCCTGCCATATACACAGGACACTGCACATAGTACACCTGCAAATATTACAGCACTGCACATAGTAAAACATTACACTGCACATAGTACACACACTTGCACATATACACACGCACATAGTACACACTGCACAATAGTACCACTGCACATAGTAACGGACACTGCACATAGTACACCCTGCACATAGCGCACACTGCACATAGTAACCAGGACACTCTGCACATATTAACACAGGACACTGCACATAGTACGCCGCACTAGACACAGGACATTGCACATAGTAGACACTGCACATATTACAACACTGCACTCAAGTACACATGACACTGCCATAGTACTCACTGCACATAGTACACACGTGCACATAGTACACAGACCTGCACATAAGTACACACACTTCACTAGTGCACACTGCAACATAGTACACACCGAGACACTGCCATAGTACAGCACACTGCACATAGGACACACTGCACATGTACACACTGCACATAGGACACTGCACATAGTACATCACTGCACATAGTACCCAAACTTGCACATAGTACACACTGCACACTATTACACAGTACACTGCACATAGTGGAACACTGCACATAGTCACAGGACACGCACATAGTCACGAGGACACTGCACATATGGACACAGGACACGCATATAGTACCAGGACACTGCACATAGTACAAGCACCTTGCACATAGCACACAGACCCTGCACAAGTACAACAGGACCCTTCACATAGTACACAGGGATCCTGCATATAGCACACAGGATCCTGCACATGCACACAGACACTGCACGAGTATACACTGACATAGTTACAACCTGCACATAGTAACACCCTGCACATAGTACACACTGCACCTGTACACAGATCCTGCACATGCACACATGACCCTGCACATAGTAACACACTGCACCTGTACACGGACATGCACCTAGTAACACAACTGCATCATAGTCCCACTGCCATAGTACACAATGCACCTAGTACACCAACACTGCCACATAGTACAACACAGGACACTGCCATAGTACCGCACTGCACATAGTTGCCACTGCACCTAGTATCACAGGAACCTGCCATCAGTACACACTGCACATAGGACACTGCACATAGTACCACTGCACATAGTATCACACTCACATAGTAACACTGCACAATAGTACACACAGGACACTGCACATAGTGACACTGCACTAGTACCAGGACACTGCACATAGTACACAGGACACTGCCATTTACACATGCACTGCTATAGTACACAGGACACTGCACATAACACAACCTTGCAGCATAGCACACGGACCCTGCACATAGTACACAGGACCCTGGCACATAGTACACAGGGATCCGGCATATAGCACACAGGATCCTGCACATAGCACACAGGACACTGCACATAGTAGACACTGCAACATGTACACCCTGCACATTGACACCCTTCACATAGTAACACACTGCACATAGTACACAGGATCCGCACCAAAGCACACAGGACCCTGCAAACATAGTACACCACAGCACTAGTACACAGGACACTGCACATGTCACACACTGCACATAGTACACATACACTGCACATAGTAACGACAGGACCCTGCACATAGTACACAGGACCCTGCACATAGTAGCACAGGACACTGCATATAGTACACAGGACACTGCACATAGTACCACTGCACATAGTACCTGCACATAGTAACACAGGACCTTGCACATAGTACACATGACCTTGCAATAGTACACAGGCCACTGCACATAGTACACACTGCACTAGTACACAGGACACTGCATATAGTAACACAGGACCTGCACTAGTACACACCCTGCACATAGTACACAGGAGGCCCCTGCACATAGCACACATGACACTGCACATAGTCACAGGACAACTGGCACATAGTACCCTGGCATCTGCACATGTACACAGGACCTGCATCTAGTAAACGGAAACGCCATATACAACAGACCTGCATATAGTACAGAAACCCTGCACATAGCACACGAGACCCCCTGCCATATTAAACACAGACCCCTTGCAGCCTAGTACACAGGACCCTGCACATAGGCAACAGTACCCCGCACATACACACAGGACCCTGCACATAGTACAACACAGGACCCTCACATAGCACACAGGATCCTGCCATAGCACACACTGCCATAGTACACAGGACCCCTGCCATAGTCACAGACCCTGCACAAGTACACATGAACACTGCACAATAGTACACAGGACCTTGCACATATAGCACATACCCTGCATCATAGTAATCACAGGCCCCTGCCATGGTACAGGACGCTGCACATAGCAAACAGACCCTGCACATAGTACACAGGAAGAACCCTTCACATAGCACACAGGATCCTGCACATAGCCACAGGACCCTGCACAAGACACAGGCCCTGCACATAGTACCAGGACACTGCACCTAGTCACAGACCCTGCACTTAGTACACAGGACACTCTGCACATATTAACACCGGACTCAACATAGTAACACAGGACCTGCACATGGTACCACGGACGCGCACATAGTACACACTGCACATCGTACACAGGACACTGCACAATAAGTACACCGGACCCACCATACACCCAGGACCTGCACATAGCACACAGAACCTTGCACATAGTACACCGACCCTGCACATAGTACCAGGACCCTGCACATGTACACAGGAACGCTGCACATGTACCAAAACCAAACCCCCTGGGCACATAGTAACACAGGACACTGCACATAGTCACAGACCCTACATCAAATAGCACCAGGCACTGCACATAGTGCACAGGACCCTGCACATATACACGGACCCTGCACAGAGTACACAGGACACTGCACATAGTAACACACAGGACACTGCACATAGTACACGACCTTGCACATCGTACACACGACCCTGCACATAGTACACATGACCCTGCACATGTACCACAGACGCTGCACATAGTACACTACTGCAGCATAGTACACAGACACGCACATATTACACAGGACCCACCATAGCACACAGGACCTGCACATAGCAACCCAGGACCTTGCACATATTACCGGACCCTGCACATATCCACAGGACCCTGCACATGGGTACACATGACGCTGCACATATAACACTGCACATAGTCCCAGACACTTGCACATATTAACAGGACCCTACACATAGACGCACAGGACACTGCACATAGTACACAGGACCCTGCACATAGTACACAGGACCCCCTGCACATAGTACAACAGGACCCTGCACATAGTACACAGACAACTGCACATAGTACACACCCTTCACTAGTACACAGGACACTGCACATAGTACACCGGGCACTGCACATAGTAACAGGACACTTCATATAGTAAACAGGACCACTATGCACATCGTACCAGGACACTGCATATAGTACACCCTGCACATAGCACACCAGGACCCTCACATAGTACAAAGGACCCTTTCAATATCAACAGGATCCTGCACATAGCAACACACGCACATGTACACAGGACACTGCACATAGAGTACACAGATCACACTGCACATAGTACAAAGACACTGCAACATGTACACCAGGGCACTGCACATAGTACACAACAACTGCACATAGTACACCTTGCACTATAGCACACAGGACCCTGCACCTATAAACAGACCCTCAACATATTACACATGATCCTTCATATAGCACACAGGATCCTGCAACAGGCACACAGACACTGTCACCATAGGTAGAACACTGCCACCTAGTCACCCTGCACATAGTACTAACCCTGCAACATAGTACCACTGCACAAGTACACAGATCCTCACATAGCAAAAACAGGACCTTCACCTAGTACACACTGCACATAGTACACAGGACATTGCCCATAGTAACACACTGCACATATACACACTGCACATAGTACACAGGACACTGCACATAGTACACACTGCACTGTACCACTGCAACATAGTACACAGTACACTGCACAATAGTACACACTGCACATAGTGCACACTGCACATAGTCCACAGGACACTGGACTAGTACACACTGCACTAGGCACTTGCACATAGTCCACACTGCACATAGTACCCACTGCCTGTACACCCTGCACATAGTACACAGTGACACTGCACTAGTGGACACTGCACATAGTACACAACAACTGCACATAGTACACAGACAACTGGCACATAGTACAAGGACACTGCATATAGTACCACATGCAGGACCACTGCACATAGTACAAACCTTGCACATAGCACACAGGACCCCCGCCTGCCACATATAGCCAGGACCCTGCACATGTACACAGGATGCCTGCCTATAGCACACAGGATCCTGCACTAGCACACAGTACCACTGCACATAGTAGACAACTGCACATAGTACACCCTGCACATAGTACACCACCCTGCACATAGTCAACACCGCACATATTAACACAGGATTCCTGGCACATAGCACACAGGACGCCGCACATAGTACACACGCACATAGTAACACAGGACAGGACACTGCACATAGTACACACTTGCACATAGTAGCACATGACCTGCACATAGTCCACAGGACCCGGCACATAGTACACAGGACCGTCACATATACAGGACCTGCAATATAGTAACACGGACCCTGCACATAGTAAACACACTGCACATAAGGTACACACTGCCCTAGTACACAGGACCCCTTGCAAAGTACACAGGACCTGCAAATGTACACGGACCTGTTCACATAGTACACACTGCACATAGTACACAGGACACTGCTATAGTACACACATGACACTGCACATAGTACACCCCCTGCACATAGTACACAGGACCCTGCACATGCACACAGGACACTTGAATCATAGTACACAGGACACTGCACATAGTACACAGGGCACTGCCTAGTCAGGACACTGCATATAGTAAACAGGAACACTGCACATAGTACAACATGACACTGCATATAGTACAAAACAACCCTGCACATAGCACACGGACCCTGCACATAGTTACACAGGACCCTGCACATCTTACACAGGACCCTGCACATAGCACCAGACCCTGCACTAGCCCACATGGGACCCTGCACAAGTACACAGGACCCTTCACATCACACAGGATCCTGCACATAGCACACACAACACTGCACATAGTACACAGGACCCCTTCACAATAGTAACACAGACCCTGCACATAGTACCAGGACACTGCCACATAGTACACAGGACTTGCACTAGTACACATGACCCTGCACATGCACAGACCCTGCACATGGTACCAGTACGACTGCACCTGCAACACCGGAGACCCTGCACAATATTACAAAGGACCCTTCCCATAGCACACAGGATCCGCACATACACACAGGACCTGCACATATAACACAGACCCTGCACATATTACACAGGAAACTGCACATAGTAACACAGTACCCTTCACATATTACACAGGACACTGCACATAGTCACAGGACTTGCACATAGTACACAGGACCCTGCACATTGTACACGGACGCGGCACATCGTACCCAACTGCACATAGTACACAGGACACTGCCATAGTACACGGACCCTACACATAGCACATCATTACACGCACATAAGCACACAGGACCTTGCAACAAGTACACACGACCCCCTGCACATAGTACATCAGGACCCTGCACATGGTACACAGGACGCGGCGACATATTACACACACTGACATAGTACACAGGACACGCACATAGTACACAGACCTCTACACAATAGCACCAGGACCTGCACATAGTACACAGGACCCTGTCACATAGTAACACGTACCCCTGGCACATAGTACACGGACACTGCACCATAGACACAGGACCCGGGCACATATACAACACATGACCTTCACATTACACACTACCCTCACTAGTACACAGGAAACCCTGCCCTGGTTACACAGGACGCTGCACATAGTAACACAATGCACATGTACAACAGACCTGCAACATGTACACAGTACCCTACAACATAGCACACAGGACCTGCACATAGCACACAAGACCTTTCACATAGTACAACAGGACCCTGCACATATTACACAGGCCCTGCCATGGTACCAGGAGCTGCACATATTAACACCTGCAAACAATAGTACACAGACACTGCACATAGTACACAGGCCCTACACCTAGCAACAGGACCTGCACATAGCACACAGGGACCTTGCAACATAGTAACAACTCGACCCTGCACATAGTACATCGGACCCTGCACATGGTACACAGACGCTGCACATTTAGGTACACCCTGCACATAGATACACAGGACACTGCAATCTAGTACCACAGGACCCTACACATAATCACACAGCATGACACTGCACATAGTACACAGGACCCTGCACATAGTACACAGGACGCCTGCACATAGTACAACAGGACACTGCACATATGTACACAGACACTGCCCATAGTACACAGGACCTTGCACATAGGTACACACGACCCTGCACATGTACCACCGGACCCTGCACATGTAACACGGACGCCTGCACATAGTAAACCTGCAACATAGTACACAGGACACTGCACCTAGTCACAGGACCCACACATGCACACAGGACCTCACATAGCACACAGACCTTTTGCACATGTACACAGGGGGGAACAACCCCCCTTGGCACATAGTAAACACAGGCCCGCACATGGTACAGCAGTACGCTGCCACATAGTCCCACTGCACATAGTACACATGACATGCACATAGTACACAGGACCCTACACAATCACACAGTAACGGCAACTAGTACAACGGAACCCTGCACATAGACACAGACCCTGCACATAGCACCAGGACCCTGCACATAGTACACAGGCACAAATGCCATAGTCAAACACCCTTCACAAGTACAACAGGACACGGCACATAGTACCTACACAGGGCACTGGCACATATAACAGTAACACTGCATATATTAAACAGGACACTGCACATATTACACACACAGGACACTGCATATAGTACAAGTACCCCCGCACATATCACACAGACCCTGCACATAGTAACAGGACCCTTCACATAGCAACAGGAATCCTGCACATACACACACTCTGCACATAGTACACAGTACAACTGCCATAGTACCCAGCACACTGCACATAGTCCCAGGACCCTGCACAAGTACACAGGGCACTCACATAGTACAACAGGACACTGCACATATTACAGACCTTGCCTAGCACACAGGACCCTGCACTAGTACACAGGACCCTGCACTAGTACACAGGATCCTGCATATAGCACAAACAGATCCTGCACATAGCACACAGAACACTGCCATAGTAGACACTGCACATAGTACAAACCCCCTGTCACATAGTACACCCTGCACATAGTACCACACTGCACATAGTCACAGTATCCTGCACATAGCACACGGGTACCCTGCACATAGTACACACTGCTGCACATATTACACAGGACATTTGCACATAGTAACACACTGCACATAGTACACACTGCACATATTACACAGACACAGGACACTGCACATATACACCCTGCACATAGTACACACTGCACATATACACAGGACCTGCCATTTACACCTGCCACTAGTGCACACTGCACAAGTACACATGACACTGCACATAGTAACACACTGTGCACATAGGAAACGGCACATAGTAGCACACTGCTGCACATAGTAACAACACACTGCACTAGTACACACTGCACATAGTACACACAGGACACTGCACAGTGACACTGCACATAGTACACAGGACACTGCCCAGTATACACACGGACCTGCACATAGTACACAGGAACTGCATATAGTACCAAGGACACTGCACATAGTACACACCTGCAACATACATCACCGGACCCTGCACATAGTACACGGACCCTGCAATATACACAGGATCCTGCCTATAGCACACAGTATCCTGCACATAGCACACAGGACACTGCACATATTAGACCTGCAACATAGTACACCCCTGCACTAGTACAACACAAAACCCTGCACATCGTACACACGCACATAGTACACAGGAGCCTTCCATATGCACACAGACCCTGCACATAGTACACACAGCAACAGAGTACACCGACACTGCACATAGTAACACTGGCACATAGTAACACAGGACACTGCACCTAGTAACCACAACACAGGACCCTGCACATATTACAACAGGACCCTGCAACATAGTACAACATGACACTGCCTATATTACACAGGACACTGCACATAGTACCCTGCACATGTACACACACTGACTAGTACCAGGACCTTGCACATAGTACACAGGACCTTGAAATATTACACAGGACACTGCACTAGTACAACACTGCCACATAGTACACAGGAACACTGCATTAGACACATGACACTGCCATAGTACAAAACACCCTGCACACGTCACAGGCACCCTGCACTAGCACACCGGACACTGGCAACAAGTTAACAGGAACCCTTGCCACATAGAGTACACATGGCACTGCACATAGTACACGGACACTGCATATAGTAACACAGGACACTGCACATAGTACACAGGACACTGCATATAGTACAAACACCCTGCACAAGCAACACATGGACCCTGCACTAGTACACATGACCCTGCAACAATAGTACACATGAACCCTGCACATAGCACACAGGACCCTGCACATAGCAACACAGGACCTGCCACATAGTACACAGGCCCCTTCACATGCACACAGGATCCCCTGCCACATACACAACACTGTACATAGTACCCCAGGATCCCTGCACATAGTACACCTGACCCTGCAATAGTACAACAAGTGACACTGCACAGAGTACACATTACCTTTGCACATAGTACACATGACCCTCACATAGTACACAGACCCTGCACGATGTACACAGACCTCTGCACAAGCACACGGAACCCTGCACAGGTACCGACCCTTCACATAGCACACAGATCATGCACCTAGCACACAGGACCCTGCACATAGTACATCAGGACCCTGCACATATTACAACGGACACTGCACTAGTACACATGACCCTGCACATAGTACACAGGACACTGCACATAGTAACAAGGACCTTTCACATAGGTACCACCGGACCCTGCACATGGTAACAACAGGGCAGGACGCTTGCCACATAGTCAAACCCTGCCATAGTACAAGCAAGGACCACTGCACATAGTACATCCAGTAACCCTACAACTAGCACACCTGACACTGCACTAGCACCCAGGACCTTGCACATAGTACAACACACACCCTTCACATAGGTACACAGGACCCTGCACCTGGTACACAGGACGCTGCACATAGTCACACTGCACATAGTACTACAGACACTGGTGCCCATAAGTACCCCGGACCTACACATAGCATCACAGGTACACTGCACTAGTACACGGACCCTGCACATAGTACACTGACCCTGCACATAGTACACATGACACTGCACAAATTACACATGACACTGCACATAGTTACACGGACCTTGCACATAGTACGACACGACCCTGCACATAGTAACACAGGACCCTGCACATGTACACAGGACGCTGCACATAGTCCACACTGCACTATACACAGGACACTGCACATAGTACACAGGACCCTACACCCTAGCACACAGACACTGACAAGCACACAGGACCCTTGCACACTATTACACAGGACCCTTCACATAGTAACACATTACCGCATGGGGTACAACAGGACGCTGCACATAGTACAACTGCACATAGTAACAACAGACCCTGGGCCATAGTACACGGACCTAATCACCTAGCACACAGGACACTGCACATAGTACACCAGGACCCTGCACATATTACACAGGATCCCTGCACATAGTACCACAGGACCACTGCACATATTACACAGGACACTGCACTAGTCACACACCCCTTCCATAGTACACAGGACACTGCACAAAAAAGACGTGGAGTCGAAAAGGGCACTGCACTATTAAACAGACACTGCAATATTAAACATGACACTGCACATAGTAACCAGGACCTGCAATATCTACACCCTGCACATAGCAACACAGGACCTGCACATAGTACACATGACCCTGCACATAGTACCAGGACCTTCACATAGCACACATGGATCCTGACATAGCACACACTCACTGCCATAGTAACACAGACACTGCACATAGTCACCAGACACTGCCCTAGTACCAGGACCCTGCCACTAGTAACAGGCACTGCACTGACACGGCTTGCACATTATTACACAGGACCTGCATAGTAAAGTAACTCACAGACCACCTGCACATAGTAGCACAGGACACTGCATGGCACATGACAACCCTGCACATGTCAAGACCTGCACAGCCAGGCCAACCCTGCACATAGTCTACACAGGACCCTCACAATAGTACAACACGACTGACCAACCTGCACCTATACACAGGCACTGCACATGTAACACACACATCGCGCACTTCACCTATACACAGGACACCTGCACATAGTACACCAGGACACGCTAATACACACTGCACATTACAACGGAACCCCTGCACATAGTACATCCAGGACCTCCTCCATAGTAGCACCCATCACCCTCACATAGTACACAGGACCAACTGTACACTAGTACACAGCCCTGCACATAGTAGGACACATGCACATAGTCCACCCTACAATCACTGCACTGTACACAGGACCACTGCACATAGTACAACTGCCCTGAACGCCCTGTCCACTACATAGGAACCTGCACAGGACACACCTGCACATACGTACACCCGCATAGTACACCTGCACATAGTAAACACTGACAACATGCATTACCCACTCACGACACAACCTGCACATAGTACAACAGGACCCCCTGCACATAGACAACAGGACACTTCACATAGTCACACCCCGCGACACCTGCACATAGTACACGCACACTATGCCAATGTACACAGCACTCATATTACACGTACCCTGCAATAGTACACACTGCACAGACCAGCACTGCAACATAGTACAGTCAAAGGACCCCTGCACATAGCACACAGACACGTCACATAGTACACAGGACACTGCACATAGTTCCAGACCCTGCACATAGTACACATGACACTGCACATAGCACACAGGCCCTGCCCATAGTACCAGGACACTGCATATCGTATACCCTGTACCTATTACACTGGAACACTGCACATAGTAACATTGACCCTGCCCATAGTATACAGGAACACTGCACATAGTACAAAGGACCCTAGGACCCTGCCCTATACACAGGACCCCTGCAATAGACACCTGCCCATAGCACATGACCCTGCATATAGTATACCCTGTACATAGTAACAGGACACTGCTATAGTAACACACTGCAACATTGTAACCACTGCCATAGTAACACATGCTGCCATAGTACACACTGCACATAGTACCCAGGACCTGCATATAGTAACAAAGACACTGCATATAGTATAAACCCTCCTTATCATAGTACACCGGACACTGCATATAGTAACACCGGAACCCTGCACATAGTAACACACTGCAAACATAGTACACCCCCCTGCACATCGTACCAGGACACTGCACATAGTACAACAGGACCCCCTGCACTAGTACACAGACAACCCGAGCCCATAGTACACACCCCCTGCACATAGTACACAGGACCCTGCACATAGTACAACATGACCCTGCACATAGCAACACAGGACCACTGCACATATGCACATAGTACCAGGACCCCCACATAGTCACACTGCACATAGTAACACAGGCCCCTGCACATAGTACTTGACCCCTGCACATATTACACCGGAACCTGCACTAGTAACACATGACACTGCACATAGTACACAGACACTGGGCACATAGGTACACATGACCCCTGCACATAGTACACACTTCACATGTACACAGGACCCCTGCACATAGTACATAGGACCCTGTACATAGTACACATGACACTGCACATAGTAACACAGACACTACACATAGTACATCAGGACACTGCATTATCGTACACACCCCCGGCACATGTACACAGGACACTGCACCTGTACAAGGACGTTCACATGACACAGGCCCTGCATATGTACACAGACCCTCCCCTGCACTAGTACACAGGACCTGCACATAGTCAACGACACTGCACATAGTACAACACTGCATCTAGTCATACAACAGGACCCTGCACATATGTAACACAGACACTGCACATAGTAACACCCTGCACATAGTACACCAGGGAACCCTGCCCATAGTTCAACACTTCACTAAGTACACACTGCACATAGTACACAGGACACTGCACATAGTTACAGGACACTGCACATGTACACAGGACACCTGCATATAGCACACAGGACACACCTGCACAATAGTCCACAGGACAGCTGCTGCAATCAGTACACAGACACTGCATATGTATCAGGGGGGGGGCACCCGTGCACATATTACACAGGACCCGCACATAGTAACACAGGACAAAGGCCCCGCACATAGTGCCAGTACCCTGCACATAGTATACAGGACACTGCACATAGTACAAAGACCCTGCACATAGTACAGACTGCACATAGTACACATGACACGCATAATATTATACCCTGTACATAGTACACATGACACTGCATATAGTACAACACACTGCACATAGTACAAACACACTGCACATAGTACACATACTGCACTAGTACAACCTGCACATAGTACACAGACACTGCATATAGTACACACAGGACATGCCATATAGTATACCCCTGTACATAGTACACAGTACACTGCTATAGTCCACTGACCCTGCACAAGTCAACAACGCACATAGTACACACCGCCCTGCACATGTACACAGGAAACACTGCATAGTACACAAGACCCCTGCACATCGTCCAACAGGACACCCTGCCATAGTACCCCCCCCCTTCACAAGTACACATTGAGCCCTGCACAATAGTACACATTACCCTGCACATAGCACACAGGACACTGCACATATTGCACAAGTACACATGACCCCTGCACATAGTAACAAATCAGGACCCCTGCACATTTACAACTGGAACCCCTGCACATAGTACACAGGAACCTGCCACATAGTACACAGGACACTGCACATAGTACACAGGACACGCACATGTACACACACTGCACATAGTACACAACTGCACATAGTACACAGACACTGCCATAGTCAGCGGCCACTGCATATAGCAACCCAGGACACCCTGCACATAGACACAGGACACTGCACAAGTACACAGGACACTTCAATATAGTACCACCCTGCACATAGTACACAGGACACTGCCACAATAGTACACAGGACAAAACCCTGCACATAGTGCCAGGGACCCTGCACATAGTTATACCGGACACTGCCCATAGTACAAGGACCCTGCACATAGTACAGACTGCACATAGTACAGCAGGACACTGCATATAGTATACACCCTGTACATAGTACACAGGACACTGCAATAGAGTACACACTGCACATAGTAACACAGGACCCTGCACATAGTACACCGGACACTGCACATCGTACACAGACACCCGTGCACTGTACACAGGCACTTCCACAGAGTCACAGGACCGTCCTCCACATAGTACACATGGACCCTGCCCCATAGACAACCTGCACATAGTTACACGGACCCTCGCACATAGTTACAGCAGGACACTACACATAGTAACCGGCCCCTGCACATAGTATAGTAACAACAGGACAACTGCACATAGTACACAGACCCTGCACATCGTACACAGTACCTCTGCACATAGCAACTGACCCTGCACATTGTACACAGACCTCACATAGTCCACGGACCTGTACCTAGTAAGACCCTGCACATCGTACCACACTGTACATAGTAACACACTGCACATATACACACTGCACATAGACACAGGAACACGCATATAGTACAACAGGACACTGCATATAGTTATACCCGTACATAGTACACAGGACACTGGCATATAGGACACAGGACCCTGCCATAGTACAACACGGCCATAGTACACACCCCCCTGCAGTCATAGTACCAGGACACTGCACATAGTAACCAGGACCCCTGCCCTAGTACACAGGACAACCCTGCACATAGTACACACCCACCCCCTGCACATAGTACACAGGACACCCTGCACATAGTAACCACAGGACCCTGCCATAGCACACAGGACACTGCACATAGTGCACATAGTACACAGGACCCTCCACATAGTGCACACTGCACATAGTACACAGGACCCCTGCAATAGTACACAGGACCCCTGCACATAGTACACAGGACCCTGCAACATATAACACTTGAACCCCTGCACATAGTACACAGAACCTCACATATACACAGGACACTGCCCACATGTACATCGTCAACACTGCCATAGTACACCGGACCCTGCACATAGTACACACTGCACATAGTACACAGGACCCTGCACATAGTACACAGGACCCTTACATAGTACAACAGGAAACACTCACATAGTATCACAGGACACTGCAACATAGTTACACAGACACGCAATATAGTACACACCCACGCACATAGTACACAGGGACACTGCACATAGAACACCAGAACATGCACTAGTACACAGAACTGCATATAGTACAAACCCCCTGCACATATTACACAGACCCTGCACATAGTACAAGCAGGACACTTGCACATAGTTACACATGACACTGCACATATCCACCACTGCACAATAGTACACACGCACGATAGTAAACACTGCACAAGTAACAACGGACAACTGCAGCTAGTCACATGACACTGCAATCTAGTATCAACAGGACACTGCATATACCCACAGGACGCCCTGCACATAGTACACAGGACACTGCACTAGTTCACAGGACACTTGCAATAGTACACACCCCCTGCCCATAGTACCCAGGACCCTGCACGATATACACAGGACAACCGCTGCACATATTGCCAGGAACCCTGCAACAATTATACAGGACAACTGCACATAGTACAAAGGACCCGCACATAGTACAAGACTGCCCATAGTACACAGGACACTGCACCTAGTAGCACAGGACCCACTGCACATAGTACACAGGACCCACTGCACATAGTACACAGGACCCACTGCACATAGTACACATGACAACTGCACTAGCCACACAGGAACACTGCAAAAACATAGTACCAGGACCCACTGCACATAGCACACACTGCACTACACACAGGCACTGCACATAGTACACACTGCTCATAGTACACAGACACTGCATATAGTACACAGGACATGCATATATTATATATACCCTGTACATAGTACACACAGGACCCTGCACAAGTACACACTGCACATAGTACACACTGCACATAGTACACAGGCACTGCATTAGGTACACAGGACCTGGCTATATAAACACTGCATATATTACACAGGACATGCCTATAGTACACAGGACACTGCTGCATATAGTACCACTGCCTAGTACACCGGACCCTGCACATAGTAACACAGGACACTGCACATAGTACACAGGACCCTGCACTAGTACACAGACTCTGCAACATAGTGTACACAGGACCCGGCACATAGTACACAGACCCGTCACATCTTCACAGGAACTGCACATAGTACCAGGACCCTGCACCTAGTACACAGGACCCTTTTTTTGCCCCCCCCCCCCACATAGTTACACGGACCGCTGCAACCAATAGTACACAAGGACTCCGGCAAGTACACAGAACTGCACATAGCACACACTGCACATAGCCACACACCTGCACATATTACACACTTCACATAGTACACAGGACACTGCACAGAGTACACAACTGCACATAGTACACATTTCACATAGTACACAGGACACTGCACATCTTAACACAGGACCCTGCAACATCGTACACGCAGACACTGCATATAGTACACAGGACACTGGGGGGGCCATAGTAACACAGACCTTGCACCTAGTACACAGACACCCTGCACATAGTACCAGGACACTGCACATGGACACACAGTGCAACATGTACACAGGACACTGCGCATAGTACACACCCTGCACTAGTACAACACTCACAGAGTACACACCCTGCACATAGTACAAAGGCACTGCACATCGACAACACTGCACATCGTACCAGGAGCCTGCACATCGTACAAGAGCCGGCACATAGTACACAGCACAACTGCATATCACACAGGACACTGCACATAGTACACAAGACCCTGCACATATACACAGACAGCTGCACTAGTACCATGACACTGCACATAGTACACAGGCCCTGCACATAGTAGAACAGCACTGCACATAGTACACACTGCACAGAGTACACACTGCACATAGTACACAGGACACTGCACATGAGTACACAACACTCCACATGTCGCACATGACACTCCATCGTACACGAGGACTCTGCCATAAGTACACAGGACTTCGCCATAGTAACACAGGGACCCCTGCACATAGTACACGGACCGCGGCACATAGTACACAGGGACCTGCACATAGCACACTCTGCCATAGTACACACTGCACATAGTAACAGATCACTTCACATAGTACACAGGACACTGCACCTAGTACCACACTGCACAATAGTACACATTTCACATATACACCTGACACTGCACATCGTACAACAGGACCCCTGCACATCGTACCGGACACTGCCTTATTACACAGGACCACTGCACATAGGACACAGCCCTTGCATCATTAGTACACAGGACACCTGGCAATAGTACACAGGACACTGCACATTAGTTACACACGACGTAACACGAGCTAACACAGTCAAGGACACTGCGCATAGTACACAGACCCTGCAACTAGTACCAACACACTTGCACATGATACACAACCTAGTACACATACGAGTACAAGACACTGTCAATATGTAACCTGCACTATGCACACATGAGCTACACGACTGCATCCAGTTGACGCCTTGACCAATGGCTACACAGGGACCCCTGCACATATCGTACACAGGCCGACTGCAACATCGTACACATGACGCCTGCATCTAGTACACAGGACACTGCACATAGTAACACAAGATAGACACAGACCGACATAGTACCAACAGAACACTCCTACATAGAATATACAAGGACACTGCACATAGTTACAAGACCCCCCCCCTGCACATGGCTCAGACACGCCATAGCTACGAAGGACACAGCTGCACATAGTACACAGGACACGCACATAGCACAACAGGACCCTGCACATAGTACACAGAACTGACCACTGTACATGTCGAAAGCTGAACACAGTCACATGGTTACACCGGTGCACATCAGTATCACCAGGACACTGCACATCAGTACCGGGACACTGACACATAGTACACGGGAGCCTGCACATAGTACACGGACCCCTGCACATAGTACACAGACGCTGCACATGTCCCAGACCCCCCATGAACACGGATCACACACAGGACACCCCTGCACATAGTAACACGACCTGCACATAGTACACAGACACTGCACATAGACAACAACCTGCACATAGTCACAGGGACCTGCCCCGTCAGTGACACCTGCATGTCACTAGACACCTGCACCCTGCACTCTCAGGCCCTGATATAGTACACACTGCACATAGTACAACAGACACCCTGCACATAGTACACAGGACACTAGCACATAGCACACAGGACACACTAGCACCATTCAAGGACCCTGCACATAGTAACAACACTGCACATAGTACACACCCGGACCACTGAACATAGCACAAGCACATTCCTGCACATAGTCAAGGACACTGCAAGTACACAGAACATGCCCAGTACACAGGAGCCGCCTAGACAACTGAAACCGAAAGGGTGCACTAGACAGGCACTTGCCACAGCTACACAGGATGAAGCACCACATAGTACCACAGAGCTGCACATAATAGGCCTCACATAGACCAGCCTGCACATAGTAACACCACCCCTGCCACCATAGTTACACACGGAACCACATGCACAGAGACACCTGAGTAGACACATGCACATAGTACACGGACCACGCAATAGTAAACACAGGACCCTGCACATGCAGTACCGGACACTGACATAGTACACAGGACCCTTCACATCAGTACACAGGACCCTGTCACATAGTACACAGGACATCAATAGTACACAACCCCACATATTACCAGACCCTGACATAACCAAGCATATAGTACCAGGACGCTCACAGACAGGACACTGCACATAGTCAAGTACACTGCCATAGCTCACAGGACCCCCGCACCATCGTAGCACAGGACCCCTGCAATAGCTACCCAGGACACCTGCACATAGTACACAGGACACTGCAACATAGTACACACTGCACCATAGTACACAAGGACCTGCACTAGACCGACATCAATCAGAACACAGCACCAACTGCAATAGTACACAGGCCACACTGCACATAGTCCCACAATGACACTCCACAAGTACATGCACTAGTACCACTGCCTAGTCACACTCAATAGTACACATGCCGTACACAGCCGCACATAGTACACTCACGTCACATCTACATGTACCACCTGACCTCGTACACAGAGCCCCCGATGCACATGTCCACAGGACCCCTTGCATATAGTACACAGAGTCCCCCACTGCACATAGTACACAGCCTGCACATTTACACAGGCAGGACCTATGCACATTAGTTACACACACTGCCACATGTCTACAGACCCCCTGCACTGATAGGTCCACAGACCCTGCACATAGTACACGGCACCATGTCACACTCGACACAGTAAGACACCTGACATTAGCTACAGGACAGGATTACCCTGCACTAGTACACAGGACCCTGCACATAGAACAACAGGAACACTGCATACTAGCACACCTATGCACATAGGCACAGGACCCTGCACATAGTACACGGGACACTGCACATTTAAGTACACAGGACCTGCATCCATAGTACACGGGACCCCTGCCATATAGTACACATGCATAGTAACGCGCATGCACATAGTACACAGGACCTGCACATAGTACACAGGACCACTGCACATAGTACAACACAGGACCCTGCACATAGCACATAACACATGACACCCCCTGCACATAGTACACAGGACCCTGCACATATACACACTGCACATACACACAGGACCCTTCACATAGTACCAGGACACTGCACATAGTACACAGGACACCCGCACATAGTACGCGGACAAACCCTTCACATAGTACACCGGACCCTGCATATAGTACAACACTGCCACATATACAACACAGGACCCCTTCCATAGTACACATGACCCTGCAACAGAGGGGGCACACAGGACACTGCACATAGCACACAGGACCCTGCACATAGTACACACTGCACATAGTACACACCCCCTGCACATAGTACACACTGCACATAGTACACAGGACACTGCATATAGTACACACTGCACATAGTACACAGGACACTGCACATAGTACACAGGACCTGCACTCTCACCGACCTGCCATACACACAGTACCCTGCACATGTACACACTGGCCCATAGTACCCAAACCCCCTTCACATAGTACAACACTGCACATAGTCACAGGCCTGCAAATATAGTAAACACACTGCACATAGTAAACACAGGACCCTGCACATAGTAACAAGGACAATCACAAGCACACAGAGGACAACTGCACATAGTACACAGGACCCTGCACATAGTACCAGGACCCTGCACAGAGTACACAGGACCCTGCACAGAGTACACAGTATACGGCAACATAGTAACACAGGACCTGCACATATGCACATGACACTGCACATAGCGCACAGGACAACTCCTGCACGATGTACCCAGGACCCTGCACATATCACACAGGACACCCTGCACATAGTACACGGACCCTGCATCATAGTACACACTGCACATAAGGCTCACACAGGACCCGCAATATACACATGACACTTGCACATATTACACAGGAACCCTGCACATAGTACACAGGAACACCCTGCACAGAAGATATTACAACGGACACTGCATATAGTACACACTGCACATATACACACATCCCCTCACCAGTACACCGGACCCTTCACCTAGTACACAGGACACCTGCACATAGTTACACAGGACACTGCCATAGCACAACAGGACCCTGCACATAATACACACTGCACATAGTACACACCCCCCCTGCACATAGTACACACTGCACATAGTACACAGTACACTGCATATAGTCACACTGCAACATAGTACACAGGACCTCCCTGCACATAGCACACAGGACCCTGCACATAGTAACACTGCACATAGTACAAACACCCCCCTGCAATAGTACACACTGCACATAGTACCATGACACTGCATATATACACACTGCACAAAGTACACAGGACCCCCTGCACATAGTACAACAGTACACTGCACATTAGCACACAGGACACTGCACATATACACATGACCCTGCACATAGTACACAGGACACTGCACATAGTACACCAGGACACTGCACCCAATAGTACACACAGGACCCTGGCACATAGTACACACTGCACATAGTACACAGGACACTGCACATAGTACAAACTGCACATAGTACACAGGACCCACTGCACATAGTACCCCCTGCGTTGCTCTTTGTAAATGTGGCCACCTGTCTTTCCTCCATTGCATCCTGTACGTCTGTCGTTTCTTGCAGCAGAATAACAGGTGAGGGACAATATTTATTTCTGGCCAAATTAGAAACAAAGCGAAATACACACAAAACAGCAAACAAAGACACAAAGACACGGAGGATGATGGTTTATGAATGATCCCAGGTACAGACATCAATGAGGCAAATCCCAAAAGCCTCCTCCTAACAAGGTCCCGGGGAACGTCCTGTCACTTGTTTGTGGATCTGAGAAATCCTTCTGCTCTAATCACAGGGGAAATAATACATGGCAGTTATTATATCTATACGGTCCCTACCGCATGTTATATACTCCACTGGGAGGGAGGGAGGGAGGGAGGGAGGGAGGGAGGAAGAAGGGAGGGAAGGAAGGAAGGAAAGAAAGACTCTTCAGCAGGAGATCTGTCATTACTTCTCCAAGATGTTTGGAACAACTCCTGGATGTGACGACGTGGCCCCATAGACCTCCTCATCATCTGCTCTCTGGGATGACATGAACAGATAGAATGGGGCAGATTTACTTATCCGGTCCATTCGCGATCCAGCGGCGCGTTCTCTGCGGAGGATTCGGGTCTTCCGGCGATTCACTAAGGCAGTTCCTCCGCCGTCCACCAGGTGGCGCTGCTGCGCTGAAGTTCCCCGGAATGCACTGAACTTCACCGTCCTACGCTGGGTGAAGGTAAGCGCGAGTCAAGCAATACTTTTTTTTTTTAAGTGCGTCGGTTTTTCCGAATCAGTCGGGTTTTCGATTTCCATCGCGTGCATGCCAGCGCCGATGCGTCACAATCCGATCGCGTGCGCCGAAATCCCGGGGCAATACAGGGAAAATCGGCGCAAATCGGAATTATTCGGGTAACACGTCGGGAAAACGTGAATCGGGTCCTTAGTAAATGACCCCCAATGACTGAAGATCTGCGCTTAACTCTCCAAGATGTCTTGAACAACCTCCCTGCCGTTCTGCATCAGTTATGGTCTTTATAAACGACGAGCCCCACCCCCAGTAACGGATAACATGTAGGTGGTTTGGGCAGGAGACCAAGGCCCAGGCCTTCTAGGGGCCCCATGGCCACCCAAACTATCCACCAAATTTTATAGTGAGAAAGATCTTCACCCATGAATCCTCGTACATCAAGAGCCATGTCAGGACCTCTTCAAGTCCTCCAAAGGTCCTGGAATCGCAGAGTGAAAGCAGCAGAAGGGCCTCATCCTCCATGAAGCTTCTAGTCCCAGATGTAGGGAGTGACTCCAGACTTGTAGGGACAATTATCTTCTTACTTGTCCAGTCTTATCGCCCCTGAGTCCACATCAAGTAGAAGAGGCTTTATGAGGCCCGGCGGGGACAATGCAGTTTTATCACTTATCCTGGAGGTCAAATATAAATGAGAACTTCTTCTGGACGTCGTCTGCAGGACAGGGTGGGACTAGCGGACCACTGACCTGGGGGAGTCCTGGTAAACGGACACCCTGCAATCAGAAACCTTCAAATGAAAAACAGCACCAAAAATAAGAGCTGCACTTACTCTCTTTTTTGCTTCAGAAATGGGCTCTGTGATGAACCCCCACTCTCAGGACACGTCAAAAGTGCATAAAGCCCCCCCCCCCACCTCCTCAGCTCTCAGCCCCCATCTTTGTGCTCCTGTACAACTCCTCCCTTCCCCCACTGATGTCACCTCACCAGACTACGACCTCTGTGAAGGAGCAGGAGGGAGGTGCTGTATGAGAGCACAAAGGTGGGGGCTGAGAGCTGAGGAGTGTGCAGCACAGACAGGTCACATGTTGTTTTTTGAAATGCATCCAAACCAAAGCCCAACCCCTGGGACTACCCCAGGATTCTGCCAGGGTGTAAGGTAAGTTATAACACACAGTTATATTGTAATGCAGATGCTTAGAGAAGGCAGAGAGACAGATGTGCACTGCGGGGGTGATGGGCTCCTGTGACCTGTCTGTAGTGACAATGAGGTCCCCGGTGACGGGTTCCCTTTAAATTTAAAGCTTTAATACACAGACTTAGTTTTTGGTCTTGTTGTGATGTCCTGCACCCCTCCCCCCTCCCTGCAATGTTTTGTGAGTATTTAGTAATAAATGGAATGGAAGATCCCGGGATGGTGAGCGCCTTCCCTTATTCATTCCTCATTTATGTAGTAGTGAAAAAAATGACTGTGAGACTGAGAGAAAGGGAATGTGGATCCTGGAGATGATGACACTGAGCCTGTGCCCTATAACTTATACCTTATAGATTTTCCCTGAGCCCCTCCCCCTGGAGGGAGGTTCATGTGAGATGGCGCCGCCCCTGAGGAACTTTCTGTAAGTGAATTGTTGTAAAAACTCTTCACAAAAAATGGTTACAATGATACAACCTCTGCAATAGGTAACTAGAATGGACTGTGACAACGTAATGTTACCAGCGGCTCCGCAATAAACACAGACCAGGAGTTTAGGCGTCACCTAAGTTTTGGCTTCTGCAGAAAATCTTGGCAGATTTTATATTGTAGCTTGGAATTCCCATGAAAAATTACATTGATTTGACCACAGATTTTTTTTACATTTTGTTGACAGATGGCGAAGTAACGGGCAAAAAAATTAAAAGTTTGGAAAAAAGGTGGGGACTCACATTACACCAGCCCCCGATGTGTGAGAGGTGGAGACTCACATTACACCAACCCCCGAGTGAGGGGAGGCGGGGACTCACATTACACCCCAGCCCCCGTGATGTGAGAGGCGGGACTCACATACACCACCCCGATGTGTGAGAGGCAGGGACTCACATTACACCCAGCCCCTGATGTGTGGGGCAGGGACTCACATTAACACCAGCCCCTGATGGTGAGAGGTGAGGGTCACATACCCAGCCCCGATGTGTGAGAGTGGGGACTACATTACACCAGCCCTGATGTGTGAGAGGCGGGACTCACATTACACCCGCCCTGATGTGTGAGAGGGGAGACTCACATTACACCAGCCCTGATGTGTGAGAGGCAGGGACTCACATACACCAGCCCCCGATGTGTGAGAGGCGGGACCACATACACCCGCCCCTGATGTGTGAGGGTGGGACTCACTTACCCCCCGATGTGTGAGAGGCGGACCACATTACACCGCCCCTGATGTTTAGAGGTGGAGACTCGCATTAACAGCCCACGATGTGTGAGAGGAGGAGATCACTTACACCAGCCCTGATGTGTGAGAGGGCAGGACTCACATTACACCAGCCCTTGATGTGTGAGAGGTGGGGACACATTACACCAGCCCCGATGGTGTGAGGAGGCGGACTCATTACCACCAGCCCCCGATGTGTGAGAGGGGGACTCACATACACCCGCCCCTGATGGTGGAGAGCTGGGACTCGCATTACACCAGCCCCCGATGTGTGAGAGGGGGGACTTACATTACACCAGCCCCTGATGTGGTGAGAGGCGGAGAATCAACATTACACAGCCCCTGATGTGTGAGAGGAGGGAGACTACCATTACACCAGCCCCGAGTGTGAGAGCGGGACTCACATTACACCCGCCCGAGTGTGAGAGGCGGGGACTCGAACATGTACACCAGCCCCGATGTGTGAGAGGCGGGGACTCACCTACACAGCCCCCCGATGTTTGAGAGGACTAAGACTCACATTCATCAGCCCCCGATGTGTAAGAGGCGGGGACTCACCATACACCAGCCCCCGATGTGTGGAGAGTGGAAGACTACATTACCCACCGCCCCTGATGTGTGAGAGGAGGAGACTCCCTTACACCAGCCCAAGGTGGAGGTGGGACTACATTACACCAGCCCCGATGTGTGAGAGGCGGGACTCACATTACACCAGCCCCGTGTGTGAGAGGCGGGACTCACATTACCACCCGCCCCTGATGGTGAGAGGCTGGAGGACTCATTACACAGCCCCGATTGGTGTGAGAGGCGGGGACTCACATTACACCAGCCCCTGTGTGTGAGAGGCGGGGACTCCATTCACAGCCCCTGATGTGTGAGAGAGGAGACTCCATTACACCAGCCCCCGATGTGTGAGGGCGGGGACTCACATTACACCAGCCCCTGATGTGTGAGAGGGGGGGACTCACATTACACAGCCCCGATGTGTGAGAGGGGGACTCACATTACACCAGCCCCGATGTGTGAGAGGACAAGATCACATACATCAGCCCCCGATGTGTAGAGCGGAGACTCACATTACACCAGCCCGATGTGTGTGAGATGTGGAGACTTACATTACACCGCCCCTGATGTGTGAGAGGAGGAGACTCACATTACACCAGCCCCCATGTGTGAGAGGTGGGGACTCACATTACACCAGCCCCGATGTGTGAGATGTGGAGACTTACATTACACCGCCCTGAGGTGGAGGTGGGGACTCAATTCCACCCAGCCCCTGAGTGTGAGGGGCGGGACTCAAATACACCAGCCCCGATGTGTGAGATGTGGAGACTTACATTACACCAGCCCCGATGTGTGAGAGGTGGGGACTCACATTACACCAGCCCTGGTGTTTGAGAGGCGGGGACTCACATTACACCAGCCCCCGTGTGAGAGGGGGGACTACATTCACCAGCCCCGATGTGTGAGAGGGGGACTCACATTACACCAGCCCCGATGTGTGAGAGGAGGAGACTCCATTAACCAGCCCCCGATGTGGGGAGACGGGAATTACACCGGCCCCGATGTGTGAGAGGGGAGGGACTCACATTACACCAGCCCCCGTGTGTGAGAGGCGGGACTAACTACACCAGCCCCCGATGTGTGAGAGGAGGGATCACATTACACCAGCCCCAGATGTGTGAGAGGCGGAGACTCACATTACACATCCCCCGATGTGTGAGAGGCAGGACTCACATTACACCAGCCCCGATGTGTGAGAGGAGGAGACTCACATTACACCAGCCCCGAGGTGTGAGAGGGGAGACTCACATTACACAGCCCCGATATTGAGAGCGGGGACTCACATTTCACCAGCCCTGATGTGTGAGAGGCGGGGACTCACATTACACCAGCCCGATGTGTGGAGGATGGAGAATCAATATACACCAGCCCCCGATGTGTGAGGGGGGGACTCACATTACACCCGCCACGAGTGTGAGAGGGCGGGACTCACATTACACCCGCCCACGATGTGTGAGAGAGTGGAGACTCACATTACACCGCCCCCGATGTGGTGAGAGGTGGAGACTACATTACACTGCCACGATGTGTGAGAGGTGGAGACTCACATTAAACCGCCGATGTGTGAGAGGTGGAGACTCACATTACACCAGCCCCTGATGTGTGAGAGGTGGAGACTCACATTACACCGCCCGATGTGTAGAGGAGGAGAATCACTACACCAGCCCACGATGTGTGAGAGGAGGAGACTCACATTACACCAGCCCCCGATGTGTGTGAGAGGCGGGACTCACATACACAGACTGATGTGTGAGAGAGGGGAATCACATTACACCAGCCCCGATGTGTGAGCAGGTGGGGACGCACATTACACGCCCCGATGTGTGAGAGGAGAGGACTCAATACACCAGCCCCCGATGTGTGAGAGGTGGGGGCTACATTACACAGCCCCTGATGTGTGAGAGCGCGGGCTTAGCATTACACCAGCCCCAGATGTGTGAGAGGAGGGAGACTACATTACACCAGCCCCTGATGTGTGAGAGGTGGGGACTCACATTACACCAGCCCCGATGTGTGAGAGGAGGAGACTCACATTACACCATCCCCCGATGTGTGAGAGGAGGAGACTCACATTACCCCAGCCGATGTGTGAGAGGAGGAGACTCACATTACCACCAGCACCCTGATGTGTGAGAGGGGAGACTCCATCACACCAGCCCCGATGTGTGAGAGGGGGGGACTCACATTACACCAGCCCCCGATGTGTGAGAGGCGGGGACTCACATTTCACCAGCCCCGATGTGGAGAGGCGGGAATCAAATTACCCAGCCCCCGATGTGTGAGAGGGGGGACTCACATACACCAGCCCCGATGTGTGAGAGGGGGACTCACATTACACCAGCCCCGATGTGTGAGAGGGGAGACTCTTTAACATTACCTACCAGCCCCCGAGTGTGAGAGGGGGACTCACATTACACCAGCCCCCGATGTGTGAGAGGCGGGACTCACATACACCAGCCCCCGATGTGTGAGAGGCGGGGACTCACATTACACAGCCCCGATGTGTGAGAGGCGGGGACTCACATTACACCAGCCCGATCGTGTGAGAGGAGGGACTCACATTACACCAGCCCGATGTGTGAGAGGCGGAGACACATTACACCAGCCCCCGATGTGTGAGAGGCGGGGACTCACATTACACAGCCCCGATGTGTGAGAGGCGGGGACTCACATTAACCAGCCCCTGAGTGTGAGAGGCGGGGACACATTACACCTAGCACGATGTGTGAGAGGCGAGACTCACATTACACAACCATGGAGTGTGAGAGGGAGGGACTCACTTAACACCAGCCCTGATGTGGAGAGGCGGGGGACTCAATTACACCAGCCCCCGATGTGTGAGAGGCGGGGACTCACATTACACCAGCCCCCGATGTGTGAGAGGAGGAGACTCACATTACACCAGCCTCCGATGTGTGAGAGGACAGGGCTCACATTACACCAGCCCCTGAGTGTGAGAGGCGGGACACATACACACGCCCCGATGGTGAGAGGCGGGGACTCAATCCCACCAGCCCCCCATGTGTGAGAGGCGGGGACTCACATTCCACCCAGGCCTGATGTGTGAGAGGTGGGGACTCATATTACACACGCCCCCGATGTGTGAGAGAGGAGAACACATTACACCTCCCCCGATGTGTGAGAGGTGGGGGACTCAATTACACCAGCCCCCGATGTGTGAGAGGCGGACTCACATTACACCAGCCCCTGATGTGTGAGAGGTGGGACTCCATACACCAGCCTCGTTGTGTGAGAGGCGGGGACTCACATTCCACCAGGCCCTGATGTGTGAGAGGTGGGGACTCACATTACACCCGCCCCCGATGTGTGAGAGGAGGAGACCCACATCTAACCCGCCCCGATGTGGAGAGAGGAGACTCACATACACCAGCCCCCGATGTGTGAGAGGCGGGGACTCACATTACACCAGCCCCCGATGTGTGAGAGGCGGGGACTCACATTACACCAGCCCCCGATGTGTGAGAGGCGGAGACTCACATTACACCAGCCCCCGATGTGTGAGAGGCGGAGACTCACATTACACCAGCCCCCGATGTGTGAGAGGCGGGGACTCACATTGTTCTAGTCTCCAAAGAGAACAGAAAACTGCTACATTGAATGTAGTTTTTACATAAAAATATTCGATATCCTCCCCCTCATAGAATGAATCATTGAATTGATTTTTAAGAAATATCTTTCAATTTTTTTCATTTTTGGATGAGATGTTTATTTCTCAAGATTTCACCATTTTTGGAAATTTTTTTTTACCCTTTTAGATTTTTCGGTGATTTCGGCGCCGTCTGTCAATAATAATCCCATGAACTGTAGATTGAGTCACTGTCATCTTTCCTGGGGAGTCCGGAGGGTTCCCATTATAAAGTTGCCGCGGATTTTACAAGTATATTTTTAGTGTTATGGTTACAAAATGTTTTTGTTACAAAGAGAGAGAAATAACCAGGTAGAAGCTTGTGAGAGTCTGACATGTTGTGGAGAGTCCCTCTAAGGATCGTCTTCCTGCCTGAGGACACCTCCGGGGATCTTGTTGTGATTGTGGCGGCTTGAGGGGATCCTTGCATCACTAAGCAGGAGGCGAGATCCATCCGGATGCTTCATGTTACTCGGAGGGGGTTTCATTTCCCAGAATTTCTCCGGCCGGGATATTTCCTCGCTATCAGCGTTTTCCTCTAGAATAATTCGGAGCGATCGTTCCCCGGGAGCCGCGCTAAATGACAATTTGTAGGGAAAATCTTTCATTCCTTGTATTCACCTGCTGATTGGTTCTTATCTGCTCCTTCCTGCGGAGCGAGCGGCGGATTAAATGTCTGAATGTAATTAATCGTCTCTGGGTAATAACGAGATAAAAGAAGGAGGAAATTATAAAGGGAAATAAACCGCGACACATTCTTCTGTATTGTGACATGACCGCGACCTTGTCAGGGAACGGGTCACAAGACCGCGACCTATGGGAGAAGACGCCATCATACGAAAAGTGCTCTGGTGATCCAGGGCCAGACAGTGATCGGACCGCACCATAAATGATCCCCGGACTCGTCTGCTACCCCTGAGCTCCATCACATTAACCATTTATATCCCGGAGGTAGCGGGTCCAGGGCCCTGATATGTAGAAATGTAATTCTGCGGCTTCTGGAAGATGGAAAGTGTGAAAATTCCTTATTGGTGGTTAGTGATAGGACATGAACCCCCAATGCCGACCCCTTCCCCCCCCGATCATTGCTGGAACAGGTCGCGGGCGTTAACCCTTATAAAGCCATCGGTGCTTTCCCCGGGATTGTGGATCCTGATGGTGTCGTAGGGACTGACAATCCTCAGGCTTTTCCCATTTAAAGGGTTAAGAGTTACATTGGGGATGAGGTTTGGGTTTGGGACCTCGTCGGGTCCGGTCATCCCTAATGGTGCCATAAATTGTGTAATGTTATATATGACCTTTTCAAAGCCCAATGCGGCCGCTGGTGGGGATGAGGTGACGGCCCCTCGGTGCCCGCTGCAGGATCCGTCTGACCTATTGGACAAAATATAGGCCTCCCTGAACCGACTTACCCGTAACCTCCCCCAACCATCTCCCAACTACCCCGAACACATAAACACTTACAACTGCGTGGCAATGGATAGATAAGGCCACAGCCACCTGATTATTTAACAAACATATAAAACAGTACAAATAACTTTATTAACAATTACAATAAAGTGCAATCAACAGACCGAAATGACAGAAAGGCCTGAGAGTAGTGATTAGTAACGCTACTACTAACCGTCACCGCACCGCGCCGCAACGGGAGCTGAGAGATATGTCGCAGGCAACCATCCCACCTGTACCCACCTCCGGGGGTCCAGCTACAAGAACCATCAGCCTCCATGTCCCCTTTTGGTTATGCGCGCAGCGCCACACCATTTGCGAATTTCCCAGCCAAAATCCCCCTCAAAGGCCTTACCCCGCGGCTGCGTGACAGGTTCTCATTAAACAAGGGCGGGCGGAGTCAAAGAGGAAGTCCCCCGGTGAGCCCCAGCCCTTCTCTTTCCCATCGCCCCACCCCCACCTCACTTCCCTTTGATAAACCCTCCCACAACCACCAGCCCCCACCTATCTCGAGCCGGCCCATTTTACCTGAGGTCAAGGCGGGCGACCGGTTATTGGCTCCGTCTGACCTCCAGCCCTTTCTCTTCTCTCACATCCAGCAGGACCATGCACGCCTCTTCTTTCTAGCAGTTTTCCCCTCTGCAGGTTCTGTCTCTGCCTGTCAGTTGTCTCAGAGCCGGTGGTGGGGGCATCTATGGCTGATGGTATTTCTGCAGTGAGGGCCCTCGGTGCCGGCTGCAGGATCACGCAGGATCGGTGTCCCCGGTGTCTCAGAGCCGGTGGTGGGGGCATCTATTACTGATGGTGTCTCTGAAGTGACGACCCCTCGGTGCCGGCTGCAGGATCGGTGTCTCCGGTGTCTCAGAGCCGGTGGTGGGGGCATCTATGAGTGATGGTATTTCTGCAGTGAGGGCCCTCGGTGCCCGCAGCAGGATCTCGCAGGATCGGTGTCTCCGGTGTCTCAGAGCCGGTGGTGGGGGCATCTATTACTGATGGTGTCTCTGAGTGACGGCCCCTCGGTGCGGCTGCAGGATCGTGTCTCAAGGCCGGTGTGGTTGGGGAACATCTATGTGTGTATTTTCTGCAGTGAGGGGGCCCTCGGTGCCCGCTGCAGGATCTCGCAGGATCGGTGTCTCCGGTGTCTCAGAGCCCTGGTGGGGGCATCAATTACTGATGGTGTCTCTGAAGTGACGGCCCCTCGTGCCCGAGCAGGATCTCGCAGGATGGTGTCCCCGTGTCTCAGAGTCGTGGTGGGGGCATCTATGACTGATGGTGTCTCTGAAGTGACGACCCCTCCGTGCCGGCTGCAGGATCTCGCAGGATCGGTGTCTCCGGTGTCTCAGAGCCGGTGGTGGGGGCATCTATGAGTGATGGTATTTCTGAAGTGAGGGCCCTCGGTGCCCGCTGCAGGATCTCGCAGGATCGGTTCCTCCGTGTCTCAGAGCGCGATGGTGGGGGCATCTATGATGATGGTATTGTGTGAATTGAGGGCCCTCGGTGCCCGCTGCGATCTCGCAGGATCAGGTGTCCCCGGTGTCTCAGAGCCGGTGGTGGGGGCATCTATTACTTATTGTGGTCTCTAAGTGACGCCCCTCGGTGCCGCTGCAGTATCTCGCAGGATCTGTCCCCGGTGTCTAGAGCCGTGGGTGGGGGCATCTATTATGATGGTGTCTCTGAAGTGACGCCCCTCGGTGCCGGTTGCAGGATCTCGCAGGATCGGGTCCCGGTGTCTCGAGCCGTGTGGGGGCATCTATGACTGATGGTGTCTCTGAATTGACGGCCCCTCGGTGCCCGCTGCAGGATCTCGCAGATGGTGTCTCGCGGTGTCTCGAGCCGGTGGTGGGGCATCTATACTGATGGTATCTCGAAGTGACGGCCCTCGGTGCCCGCTGCAGGATCGGTCTTCCCGGTGTCTCAGAGCCGGTGGTGGGGGCATCTATGACTGATGGTGTCTCTGAAGTGACGGCCCCTCGGTGCCCGCTGCAGGATCTTGCAGGATCGGTGTCTCCGGTGTCTCAGAGCCGGTGGTGGGGGCATCTATGACTGATGGTGTCTCTGAAGTGATGGCCCTCGTGCGGCTGCAGGATCTCGCAGGATCGGTGTCTCCGTGTCCAGACCGGTGGTGGGGCATCTATGGCTGATGGGTGTCTCTGAAGTGACGGCCCTCGGTGCCCGGCTGCAGGATCTCTGGCGTTCGTGTCTCTGGTGTCTCAGAGCCGGTGGTGGGGGCCTCTTGACTGATGGTGTCTCTGAAGTTCGGCCCCTCGTTGCCGGCTGCAGGATCCCGCAGGATCGTGTCTCCGGTGTCTCAGAGCCGGGTGGGGGGCATCTATGGCTGATGGTGTCTCTGAAGTGACGGCCCCTCGGTGCCCGCTGCAGGATCTCGCAGGATCGGTGTCTCCGGTGTCTCAGAGCCGGTGGTGGGGGCATCTATGACTGATGGTGTCTCTGAAGTGATGGCCCCTCGGTGCCGGCTGCAGGATCTCGCAGGATCGGTGTCTCCGATGTCTCAGAGCCGGTGGTGGGGGCATCTATGGCTGATGGTGTCTCTGAATGTACGGCCCTCGGTGCGGCTGCGGATCTCGCAGGATCGGTGTCTCCGGTGTCTCAGAGCCGGTGGTGGGGGCATCTATGGTCTGAGTGGGTCTCTGAAGTGACGGCCCTCGGTGCCCGCTGCAGGATCTCGCAGATCGGTGTCTCCGGTGTCTCAGAGCCATGGTGGGGGCATCTATGACTGATGGTGTTCTCTGAAGTGACGGCCCCCTCGGTACCCGCTGCAGATCTCGCAGGATCGGTGTTCTCGGTGTCTCAAGCGTGGTGGGGGGCATCTATGACTGATGGTGTCTCTGAAGTGAGGCCCCGTCGGTGCCCCGCTGCAGGATCGCAGGATCGGTGTCTCCGGTGTCTCAGAGCGGTGGTGGGGGCATCTATGGCTGATGGGTGTCTCGAATTGACGGCCTCTCGTGCCGGCTGCAGGATCCACAGGTCGGTGTCTCCGGTGTCTCAAGCCGGTGGTGGGGGCTCTATGAACTTATGGGTGTACTCTAAATGACGCCCCTCGTGCCGGCTGCAGATCTGCAGGATCGGTGTCTCCGGTGTCTCAGACCGGTGGTGGGGGCATCTATGACTGATGGTGTCTCTGAAGTGACCCCTCCGGTGCCGCTGCAGGATCTGCAGGATCGGTGTCTCCGTGTCTCAGAGCGGTGTGGGGGCATCTATGGCTGATGGTGTCTCTGAAGTAGCCCCGTGCCTGCGGCGATCTCGCTGTATCGTGTCTCTGGTGTCTCAGAGCCGGTGGTGGGGGCCTATGGCTGATGGTGTCTCTGAAGTGACGGCCCTCGGTGCCGGCTGCAGGATCTCGCAGGATCGGTGTCCTCCGTGTCTCAGAGCGGTGGTGGGGTGCATCTATGACTGATGGTGTCTCTGAAGTGACGGCCCCTCTGTGCCGGCTGCAGGATCTCGCAGGATCGTGTCTCCGTGTCTCAGAGCCGGTGGTGGGGGCATCTATGCTGATGGTGTCTCAAGTAGGCCCTCGGTGCCGCTGCAGGTCTCGCAGGATCGTGTCTCCGGTGTCTCAGAGCCGTTGGTGGGGCATCTATGGCTGATGGTTCGTTAAGTACGGCCCCTCGTGCCCGTGCAGGATCTCGCAGTATCGTGTCTCCGGTGTCTCAGAGCCAGTGGTGGGGGCATCTATGACTGATGGTGTCTCTGAAGTGACGGCCCCTCGGTGCCGGCTGCAGGATCTCGCAGGATCGGTGTCTCCGGTGTCTCAGAGCCGGTGGTGGGGCATCTATGGCTGATGGTGTCTCTGAAGTGACGGCCCCTCGGTGCCGCTGCTGCAGTCTCGCAGGATCGGTGTCCCGTGTCTCGAGCGGTGGTGGGGGCATCTATGACTGATGTGTTCTCTTAAGTGACGCCCTCGGTGCCGCTGCAGGATCTCGTCAATGTGTCTCCGTGTCCAGAGCCGGTGTGGGGGTCTCTATGACTGATGGTGTCTCTGAAGTGACCCCTCGGTGCCGGCTGCAGGATCTCGCAGATCGGTGTCCCTGTGTCTCAGAGCCGTGGTGGGGGCATCTATGACTGATGGTGTCTCTTAAGTGAGGCCTCCCCGGTGCCGCTGCAGGATCTCGCAGGATCGGTGTCTGGTTCTCAGAGCCGTGGTGGGGGCTCTATGACTGATGGTGTCTCTGAAGTGACGGCCCCCGGTGCCCGCTGCAGGATCTCGCAGGATCGGTGTCTCCGTGTCTCAGACCGGTGGTGGGGGCATCTATGACTGATGGTGTCTTGAAGTGACGGCCCCTCGGTGCCGCTGCAGAATCTCGCAGACGGTGTCTCCGGGTGTCTCAAGCCGGTGGTGGGGGCATCTATGACTGATGGTGTCTCTGGTGACGCCCCTCGGTGCCGGCTGCAGATCTCGCAGACGCGTGTCTCCGGTGTCTCAGAGCGGTGGTGGGGGCATCTATACTGAGGTGTCTCGAAGTGACGCCCCTCGGTGCCGGCTGCAGGATCTCGCAGGATGCGTGTCTCGTGTTCTCAGAGCCGGTGGTGGGGGCATCTATGACTGATGGTGTCTCTGAAGTGACGCCCCCTCGGTGCCGGCTGCAGATCTCGCAGGATCGGTGTCCCGGGGTCTCAGCCGGTGCTGGGGGACTTTATGCTGATGGTGTCTCTGAAGTGACGGCCCCTCGGTGCCCGCTGCCAGGATCTCGCAGGATCGGTGTCTCTGTGTCTCAGAGCCAGTGGTGGGGGCATCTATGACTGATGTGTCTCTGAAGTGACACCCCTGTGCCCGCTGCAGGATCTCGCAGGATCGGTGTCTCAGAGCCGGTGGTGGGGGCATCTATGACTGATGGTGTCTCTGAAGTGATGGCCCCTCGGTGCCGGCTGCAGGATCTCGCAGGATCGGTGTCTCCGGTGTCTCAGAGCCGGTTGGGGGCATCTATGACTGATGTGTCTCTGAATGACGGC
>WNYA01002446.1:0-41108 GCA_019512145.1 Engystomops pustulosus
TGACATTACTTATCCTGTACTGATCCTGAGTTACATCCTGTATTATATCCCAGAGCTGCACTCACTATTCTGCTGCTGGTGCAGTCACTGTGTACATACATGACATTACTTATCCTGTACTGATCCTGAGTTACATCCTGTATTATATCCCAGAGCTGCACTCACTATTCTGCTGCTGGTGCAGTCACTGTGTACATACATGACATTACTTATCCTGTACTGATCCTGATACTGATCGGCCCCTTAAGCCGTTGCAAAAAGCCGTCCCCAGAGCCCAGAGACGAGGATGATGGACCCCTACTTCCCCCAGCAGCGACACTGGCATAGCTCTTAACGGGGGCCGCCACTGGGGGAGCAACCGGACCAACCTCTGCACCCACCACATTAACACTACCCACCTCCATGCCACCCGCACCACCAGTCCCTCCATCACTCACTCCCATAACTGGTAACGGTTCTGCACCACTCACTCCACTCACATTATCCACCACAACATTACTGACACCATTCTCACTAGCCACCACAACATTACTGACACCACTCACACTGGCTGGACCAGCAACAACATAAGGGGACATAACCACCTCCGCATCTTCGGGCACAAGGGACGGGGGTCCCCTCGCAGAGTATCGCCCAAAGGGGAGCCCAACTCTTGTCGCACTTGTGCCCTCCGCATCATCGGTAGCAGATGTTATTTTGCTTTTCCTGGGACTTGGTAACAATCGCCGCTGCTCCTTAGCCGGTGTGAGGCGCCGCTGATCTCCGGTCTGCACAGAATTGTCATTATCCCCAACACCGACACAAAAGAGTACCTTCTGTCTGGGAGGTCTGGAGCTCTCAGCCTCAGCGACCCCTCCACACTGACGCCGCCCCATAACCAAGTGATCAGCAGCGACAGCATGAAGAGGCGCCGAGGCACGAAGAGGCACCGAGGCACCGGAAGCTGCCACCAGTGCTGGGCTATCCCCCCCTCCCACCAGGGGACGCACCGCAGCACTGGATTTTGATGTTATCGCCACTGCCAAGCCGCCCTGACTGTCCGGCCTTGCGGCCGATGCCTCCTCTGCTCCCCCACTGTTACCACAAACAGAGACGGAGCCCATCGCCACATCAGATGTCACACCTGTAATCTCCCTGCACCTTTGCACCGGGTCCACAGCAGAACTCGGGGGGGTTTGGGTAGCAGGGCTTGCACAGTGAGCTGACCCTGCGCTTTGCCCGGGGGGGTGTACAGGGAGGGGGGTAAAGATGAAACGTACCTCTTCTTGCTGCTTGGGCCTGGTCTTCTTCGCCTTCCTCCGGCTGCTCCCCCCAGCGGCTTCCTCTGGGAGTTCATCACCAAACGAAAAGTTCTGCATGCGCACTGGGGACTCGAGCAGCCGGATCTCCGCCATGAGCGCCCCTCCCTGGCTGCCGGTGTCACTGTCCTCCCCCGAGCGAGGTGTTACTGCTGGCTGTCCTGCAGGGGGCCCACTGCACGAGGCCTGCTGATCTTCCTGCAGGCCGCCAGGTGGGAACTGCTGCTCGTTATCATCATCATCATCCTCCTCCTCCACCTGGCTCGCAGGCTGCAACCCCTTCAGCCTTTGCTCTCTGGTATCAGCCATCTGAGCAAATCGGTCATCATTAATCAGTTTTTCTTGAAATGGTCCGCTGTTGTTGCAAATAAAGTTTTTTCTTTTCAGCAGTTTATCAATATCCGCTTTAAGTTTGTTAATTTCACAACATATCTCAGTTTCTCTCTTCTTAGGCGCCGTGTTCGCCCTGGCGCGGGCACAACGCAGCTCCTCCCGGAGCCTCCTGATGGTCTTAGTCGCCTCTTCGTACTCACAGAGGTGGCTCTGGACCCGGGAGGCATAGGTGGACAAAGACTCCCGGGGTCCCTGCACCGCCCAGCCTCCCCCCGCATGGTCAGCCTTACCTCTGTGAGCACTCCGCTTCATGGCTCCAGCACCGGAAGGACCGCTCTCACCCGCACCATCATGGACGTCCGGCTTCTTACGGTGTTGCTTCACATTGGACTCAGGGGGAGTAGGAGCCGTATTACTACGACTCCTGGTGGAACGTCTCACCCCTGAGTCCTCCATAGCGCTGGCCGGTTGCTGTCCTCTCCTGCCCCCCGCCGGCCTGGCCCGGGAAGCAGGAGCCTGGGAGTCGGCTCCCTCGCTCATCCCCAGGAACCTAACTCCCTCCCTGGGAGAGGAGAGAGCAGGCCCTGGGTAGGTAGATGGATCCTCCAGGAGCTCAGGAGCACAAGCACAGAGCAGCTCCACACACAGCCACACCCTCCTCTAACGAGGTAACCGCCTCCAGAGCTGCTCTCACTATTCTGCTGCTGGTGCAGTCACTGTGTACATACAGGACATTACTTATCCTGTACTGATCCTGAGTTACATCCTGTATTATACTCCAGAGCTGCACTCACTATTCTGCTGCTGGTGCAGTGACTGTGTACATACATGACATTACTTATCCTGTACTGATCCTGAGTTACATCCTATATTATACCCCAGAGCTGCACTCACTATTCTGCTGCTGGTGTAGTCACTGTGTACATACATGGCATTACTTATCCTGTACTGATCCTGAGTTACATTCTGTATTATACTCCAGACCTGCACTCACTATTCTGCTGCTGGTGCATTCACTGTGTACATACATGGCATTACTTATCTTGTACTGATCCTGAGTTACATCCTGTAAATCTTTTATTTTATATAAAAGTGAAAAACATAACAATAATAAACATAAATGAAGCCATAACTTCTGGCAAAAAAAAATTACAAAAGAACGAATGTAAACGAAAATAAACTTACAAAACCTCCTGGCCCAGCCACACACACACCACATACTCAGCATAAGAACAAACAAAACCATCACCCAGTCCCACCACCTAATTTTTTTTTTTTTAAATACACAGCAAAATACACATAAACGAACAAGAAATAAACATAGAAATAACAATGAATATAACTGAAATAACATTAATAACATTAAATAACATTAACTAAATCCCACGCCCATCACCCTCCCCCCCAGACACTGGTCTAACGTCCAAAGTTCGCGCTATATAGTCCAGACCAGTGCCCAGGATCGTACAGTCCAAGTCCCGTCCACCCCCCTCCCAACCTAACACCCTAACACCAACACCCCAAAGCAACCAAGCTATATACACACACAAGAACTATAACTACATATAACTATAAATAAATACACAATGTACACAAAATACAAACACATTAAACAAATCAACATAACAAATCCAAACCACATAAAGCCCAGGTTCGGCGCCTGCAAGCCCCTACATCACTATAACCTCAGATACAAAACAAAAATCTACAGTGGTACAATAAGTATATAAGAGGGGCCGGCCTGTCTGACCAGGTGCTGAAGCCGTACAGCACCATGCGGCACCTCCGGGGGTGGCACAAGAAGCTGGCGATACACATAGTACAGACGGCTCTGTACAATGCCTTTGTGCTATCCCGATACGCTGGGCACTCAGGGACCTTCCTGGAATTCGAAGAGGTGGTGATAAAGTCCCTCCTATTCGGAAACCACGAACGGAAGCGCCCAACCGTGTCTTTCGGAAGCGATTCCATCCGTGTTGTACCAGGGCAACACTTCCCCGGCGAAGTCCCCCAAACCCGAAAAAAGGGCAGGAGCCAAAAAAGATGCAGAGTGTGCTCCAAGAAGGGGGTGCGGAAGGAGACCATCTACCAGTGCGACACCTGCCCCGTAAAACCCGGACTTTGTATGAAGAAGTGTTTTAGGATTTATCACACGTCCCCTTTATTCGGGGACCAGGACGCGGAGGGCCCCAGCACGTCCTCCGGAGGCGAGGTCACCCGCGTCGTGCCTGGGCAACACTTCCCCTGCGAAGTTCCCCAAACCGGAAAAAGGGGACGGTCTCAAAAGAGGTGCAGAGTCTGCTCCAAGAAGGGGATTCGGAAGGACACCATCTACCAGTGCGACACCTGCCCCGTAAAGCCCGGACTCTGCATGAGGGATTGTTTTAGGATTTATCACTCGTCACTCGTCTTGGAGATCACCATTATTTAACTCCAACCACCTTTTTGTACACCCCCAAACTAACTTATGTCACCCCGTTACTGTATATAGTAGGTCGTTACAAAATAAAAGGTTTTAGAGTGCACCCAGAGTGCTGGGATTATCTTTATGCCACATCAGAGGTCACTGTGGTTGTATGTGTGGTCTCCTCATCACACCCGGTATTAGGGGGTTGCTGCTGCTGGTACATCGGGGTACAGGCAGCTGACCTCACCTGCTGCAGCATATCAGGAATGGTGAAAGAAGTCAGGCTTAAGGCTCCAGGGACCCCAAGTGTCGCCCCTAGACCGGGGGGTTTGTTGTATTAAACGGGTTGCCCAAAGAGAAAGTTGCATCCCCCGTCAGGATGTGGCTGATCCTGAGATTAACCTTCCAATCACACCTAATAATGTGACAAGGAGGGGGAGTTCTGATACATGTCTAGAGACTGCTGCGATCTCCTGTGGATGGGGGATAAACACATGTACAACCACCTGCAGTTACAAGTGTCTGTTAATACATGTACACCAGGATTAGGGGGGCAACAATGGTGACGTATGGCTGCAGCTAGAAGGACCCGCACGTGGGTTTCACTTCTGTGGGAGAAAAAAGGAAATCTATGCACTAGTTTTACTCCACTATTATACCCCGAGCTGTGTGTAATACATAATTATTATCCTTACTGATCCTGAGTTACATCGTATTATACTCCAGAGCTGCCTCATATTCTGCTGCTGGCAGCACTTGTATACATACATGACATTACTTATCCTGTACTGATCCTGAGTTACATCATGTATTATAATCTCAGAGCTGCACTCACTATTCTGCGCTGGTACAGTCACTGTGTACATACATGACATTACTTTCCTGTATGATCGAGTTACATTTGATTACTCAGAGTGCACTCACTATTCTGCTGCTGGTGCAGTCACTGTGTACATACAGACATTACTTCTCCTGTACTGATCCTGAGTTAATCCTGTGTTATACTCCAGAGCTGCATTACTTTCGGCTGCTGGTGCAGTCCACGTGTACAACATGACTACTTCTTATCCTGTAACTGATCTGGAGTTCATCCTTGTATTATACCCAGGCTGCACTCACTTCTGCGCTGGTGCAGTCACTGTGTACATACATGACATACTTATCCTGTTACTGATCCTGAGTTACATCCTGTATTATACTCCAGAGCTGCACTCACTATTCTGCTGGTGGTGCAGTCAACCGTGTACATAAGTGACATTACTTATCTGTATGATCCTGAGTTACATCCTGTATCATACCCAGAGCTGCACTCACTATTCTGCTGCTGGTGAGTGCATAGTCACTGTGTACATACATGACATTACTTACCTGTATGATCCTGAGTCACATCCTGTATTAACTCCAGAGCTGCACTCACTATTCGTGCTGGGTGCAGTCACTGTGACATACCTGACATTACTTCATCCTGTACTGATCCTGAGTACATCATGTATTATACCCAGAGCTGCACTCACTATTCTGCTGCTGGTAGCAGTCACTGTGTTATACATGACATTACTTATCCTGTACTGATCCTGAGTTACATCCTGTATATACCAGAGCTGCACTCACTATTCTGCTGCTGGTTGCAGTCCACTGTGTACATACATGACATTACTTATCCTGTACTGATCCCGAGTTACATCCTGTATTATACTCCAGAGCTGCACTCACTATTCTGATGCTGGTGCAGTCACTGTGTACATACCATGACATTACTTATCCGTAATGATCCTGAGTTACATCCTCTATTATACCCCAGAGCTGCACTCACTATTCTGGCTGGTGCAGTCACGTGTACATACATGACATACTTATCCTGTACGATCCTGAGTTGACATCAGTATGTATAACCCAGAGCTGGGCTCACTATTCTGCTGCTGGTACAGTCACGTTGTACATAATGACATTACTTATCCTGTATGAACCTGAGTTACATCCGTATTATACACCAGAGCTGCCTGCATCATTCTTGCTGTGGTGCAGTCACGTGTGTACAACATGACTATACTTCCTGTACTGATCTGAGTTACATCCGTATTATACCCAAGCTACACTCATATCTGCTGCTGGTGCAGTCACTGGGTACATACATGACATATTATCCTGTACTGATCATGGTTACATCCTGTATTATACCCAGAGCTGCACTCATATTGTGCTGGTGCAGTCACTGTGTACATACATGACATTACCTATCCTGTATGATCCGAGTTACATCCTGTATTATTCCAGAGCTGCACTCCTATTCTGCTGCGGTGCAGTCTCTGTGTACATACAGACATTACTATCCTGTACTGATCCTGAGTTACACTCATGTACTACCCCAGAGCTGACACTCAATATTCTGCTGCTGGTGCAGTCATGGGTACATACATGACTACTTATCCTGTACTGATTCTGAGTTACATCTGTATTATACTCCAGAGCGCACTCACTATTCTGCTGGTAGATTCATCATGTTTGTTAAATTTACAACCAAAGTGACTGGAGTAGGACGCATTGTCACTACTTTATAATATGCTTTCAGTCTCTTTCCACTTTTGCTCAGTGCTTGCTGTCAGTGAATGGATCGTTTCCGGAAGCTTTAAACCCCTTGTGTTTCTTTCCCCTTGCAGCTGTTTTCAGAACAACGTTGAGATCCACGTGGCACACATTCAGAGCGGGACTGAGTCAGATGGAAACTGCACGCCTTTCCGCCAATAACACAAACAGGGACTGATTATCCGCCCGTTTTTTCCTTTTTCCGGTCGGATGCTATAATTCACAGATGACAAAACTTTTTTGTTGTTTATTAAAAAGTGACAAAAAAAAAGTTGACGCAGCGTTACGGACCTCGCATATTTTATTTACTTTGTCTCATGGATACACAAACTGTACGGAGATGCTGTGGCGCTGCCGCGACGCAATCAGAATGGCGCCCACTTGTGGATCGAGAGGCGACGTTAACGCCAACATCCTCCAGCTCATCCCCCATATTACGTGGCTTCAGATCTGAGAATACCAGGAGTCCTGGGACCTGCCCACAAGGGGGAGCTGCGCCTCAAAGGACCTATTTTGTACCCATAGGTTTATATGATTTCAGTCACTTAAAGAATTTTCCGTTTTGATGCCTTAAAGCGCAGGCGTCACACCGCGGAGAAGTGGAATGACATTTAGTGTTGTTTCAAGTCCTGTTATTTTCAAGATCTCGCTGACTGCTTGAGATGTTTACAGCCTAATCTAAATTGTACTGACCTCAACCTCACATTTGAGGGTTTTGTTTCCATTGCAACCAGGAGACAATCCCATCACATGCTAATATATCAGCTGCATGAGCGCGTCCATTCACTGACAGCAAGTAGGATCTTGAATGGCACAGCCATTTGCAGGTTCGGGCGAACAAGCGGATATTTAGGAATCTTGAATTTTGGTTCCTAAATCTTCTGCTGTGATTATAGTATTTTGGCTTCAGAATGCTTCCCCTCTGCACAACCTAGGGGGAAGCTCCCCCCTATGACACAGTATCTAGGGGTCCCTCCAAAGAGCAGTATCTATGACGCGTTGGAACCCTTTCATGGGGTTATCTCATCTCTTCTACAACCAGAGAATTATTCATTGTGGGCAAATAGGACCCCATAACTAGCCTATACCTTTAAATACATATTTGGAACTACCTATATCACAAAAAAGGGGAGCTCAGGCTTTGCAATGCTTAATGTATATGCGGAGAGCTCCCCCTAGTGGCGCCGGACGAGTGTGCTGTAAAAATGTGTGCAGCGGAGAGCTCTCCCCTGCGTGCATGAATGTTGGGAGCTACCGTGGTGATATGCCGGATGGGAATGTGTGAGCGGGAGCCCTGGAGGTGAGTCCTGCCGGGTGATGTTGCAGTCTATGTGAATCGGATGAGTGCGTGGCGAGCCCCTATGGTGATATGCGGATGCCAGTTGAGTGGAGAGCTCCCCCTACTGGGTGATCTGACGGAATGAAGTGTGAGCGGAGAGATCCCCTGGTGGTATATTGCGGATGAATGTGTGAGACGGAGAAGCTCCCCTATGGATGATATGCGGACGATGTGTGAGTGGAGAGCCCCCTACTGGTGATATCCGAGACGATGTGTGGCGGAGAGCTCCCCACGGTGATGGCCGGAGGAATGTGTGACGGGAGGAGACTCCCCCTACTGGTGATATGCCGGATGAATGTGTGAGCGGAGAGCTCCCCCTACTGGTGAGATGCCGGAGAATGTGTGAGCGGAGAGCTCCCCCTACTGGTGATATGCCGGATGAATGTGTGAGTGGAGAGCTCCCCCTACTGGTGATATGCCGGACGAGTGTGTGAGTGGAGAGTCCTCCCTGGGTGGCGCTCGGACGAGGTGGAGCGGGAGAGCTCCCGGTGGTGGAACGACAGTGCTGGTAGGAGTGGAGAGACTCCTGGTGGGTGCCCGGACGAGTGTGTGAGCGGGAGAGCTCCCGATGGTGGCGCCGGACGCGTGTGTGAGCGGAAGAGCTCCCCCTGGTGGGCCCGGACGACGGGGTGATGGCGAGAGCTCCCCTGGTGGCGCCCGGACGAGTTGTGTGTGAGCGGAGGAGCATCCCCTGGTGGGCTACCCGGACGAGTGTGTGAGCGGAGAGCCCTCCCTGGTGGTGATATGCCGGATGGAATGTGGAGCTGGAGAGCTCACCCTTGGTGGCGGCCGGAGATGTGTGTGAGCGGGAGAGCTCCCCTGGTGGCGCCGGACGAGGTGTGGCGCGGAGGAGCTCCCCATGGGGGAGCCGACCCGGACGAAGAGTGTGTGAGAGGAGGAGGCTCCCCTGGTGGCGCACGGCCGACGGAGTGTGTGAGACGGAGGAGCTCCCCTTGGTGGCGCTCCGAACGAGTGTGTGCAGCGAGGAGGCTCCCCTTGGCGGCGCCCGGACGAGGTGTGTGAGCGAGAGAGCTTCCCCCTGGTGGGCGGCGGAGATAGGTGGTGACGCGGAGCATCCCCCTGGTGGCGGCCGGAGACGTGTGTGAGCGGAGAGCTCACCCTGGTGGCGGGTTATAAATTGCCAGAATTATTGGTCCTCTGCGACCGTTTGATGGTCCCTTCCCACACACATCACCCCATAGTAGGGGCGTGGTTGCACCATATGGTGGGGGTACATGAGCCCGGTGGGGCCTGCAGTTACCTCCAGCAGTCAGTGCCCCCCATTATACCCCCAGATGTTGTATTTGTACAGGATTTGGGTATATGGAGTTTCTTGAGGTTGAGAAAACTTTCACTTTCTGTTTTAGTTGTAGGTAACGTGTCCCCGCTATTTAGGAGCCCAGAGCATGCAAGTATTTTATGGTCATTGTCTTCAGCAGCCGAGCCGCCCGGGGGTCCGACCCTAAGGCACTGTCAGTTAAACCACAAGAAACAACTATCTATGAAGTCTGGAATTGTTATCTTTTATCCGAGGGCGGAGATGTACCCAGGACTCTCTAAATAAAGCAGCCGAATGGATTAGAGACACACACACACGGGTCATGGATTGTGTACGGGAATAGCGCCCATATCTTATTGACAATGTATTTCAGTGCACATTAGGTGCTGGTCAGCACATGTCATTCATACTTCTCCTGACGATCCTAGGTTCACTTTATCTCAGGCCATACATTGCTGCTGGTTGCAGTATTGTGTACATACACGACATTACTATGTCCTGTGCGATCATTGAGTTACACTACATGTATTCTACCCCAGAGCTGCACTCAACTATTTGCTGCTGGTGCAGTCAGTGTGAATACATGACATTACTATCCTGTACGGGCCTGAGTACATCCAATATTATACCCCGAGCTGCACTCACTATTCTGCGCTGTGGTGCAGTCACTGGTAATACATGACATTACTTATCGTGCTCATGATCCTGAGTTACATCCTGTATATACTCCAGAGCTGCGCTCACATTCTGCTGCTGGTGCAGTCACTGTTGACAGACATGACATTACTTTCCTGTACTGATCCTGAATTACATCCTGTATTATACCACAGAGCTGCACTCACTATTCTGCTGCTGGTTGACAGTCACTGTGAATACATGACACTTACTTATCCTGTACTGATCCTGAGTTACATACTGTGATATACCCCCAGAGGCTGCACTCTAGTTTTGGCTGCTGGTACAGTCACTGTGTACATACATGACATATTATCTGTACTGATCTGAGTTACTCTGTATTATACCCAGAGCTGCACTCACTATTCTGCTGCTGGTTGCAGTCACTGTATGTACATACATGACCTAGTATCTGTACTGATCCTGAGTTACATCCTGTATTATTACTCAGAGCTGCATCATATTCTGCTGTGGTGCAGTCATGGTACATACATGACATTACTTATCCTGTACTGATCCTGAGTACATCTGTATATACCCCAGAGCTGCACTCACTATTTGCTGTTGGTGCAGTCACTGTGTACTATATGACATTACTTATCTGTACGATCCTGAGTTACTCCTGTAGATCTCCAGAGCTGCACTCATATTCTGCTGCTGGGTGCGTCACTGTGTGTACATACATAACATTACTTATCCTGTACTGATCCTGAGTTACATCCTGTATTATACCCAGAGCTGCACTCACTATTCTGCTGCTGGTGCAGTCACTGTGTACTAATGACATACTTCTCTGATGATCCTGAGTTACCCTCGTATTTACCAGAGCTGCACTCACTATGTCTGCTGCTGGTGCAGTCACTGGTAGATACATGACATTACTTATCCTGTATCTGATCCGAGTTACATCCTGGATTATACCACGAGCTGCATCACTATTCTGCTGCGGCAGCTAGTCACTGTAGTACAACATGACATTACTATCCTGTACTGATCCTGAGTTACATCCTGTATATTATACCTCCAGAGCTGCACTCACTCTCTGGATGCTGCGTGCAGTCACTGTGTACACACATGCCATACTTATCCTGTTACTGATCCGAGTTACATCCTGTAGTATGCCTCAGGCTGTGCTCAGGCATTCAGCTAATTGTGGATGAAGGTTAAGCTTCACATATTTTCTTGCCTGTTTGGTTGTTATCTAGATCTGTGGTGATATTCTTTGGTTTGTCAATGATGTGACATTGTTGGATGTATGCATGGGGGTGGGAGTCTAGGGCCTGCACTAAAATTCTCTTGAGAAGGCCGCATATTTCATTTAGGACACCTGTGTTAGGGCCCGGGCTGAGTGACAGGAAGCCCGTGTGTGGTCTGTTCGGGTGAAATGATGGCATCAGTAGGACACCAAGGGAGTGCTGGGAGCAGAAGAGGGATCGCATCCGCAGGTTTATCATGTTTCAGGACTATGTATGATGATGTACACAGAGAACATGACACCAGCTATTACCCCGGGGTGTGAGCTGCAGAGGTCTGGATCTCCGGGGTCATGGCAGGCCACGGGTACTACCCAAGGCATAGCAGCGACTGCATCCTAATGGATCTAACGCGGGAGACAAGTCACCCTCGTACAGATGTTTCTCCAACTTTCGAGGCCAACAGCAAAACCCGGAGCATCGCGACATAGTGGTGTCATCTCTCACAAGGTAAGAGCACACATACATGATAATATGTATCCATCAGCCCCGACATGTGTGACAGTGCTCAAGTCCGGTTCTGATGATCTGGTGTCATTGTAGGCAAATCAGGAGTCAGACATAAGGCGTATTGACCCCTCTGTGATACACCCCACATACCAGCGAGCTGCCATGCTGTGTGTCCTGGACACCTTCTATCATAACCATCCCAGTGGTCAGCATGGGCGCTCATGGACACTCCTAGATGACACCCCCCCATCACAGCGAATGCTTGCCATGTTGTGTGTCTGACCACCTTCTTAACATAGCCAGCAGTGGTGCAGGGGGTAAGCATGGGCGCTCTAGCCCCTCTGGACTACACCCCCTACACAGGAACTGCTATGTCCGTGTCCTGACACCTTTCTATCGTAGCCAGCAGTGGTAGGGGTCAGCATGGGTGCTTGACCCTGTGACTAAATACCCCATATCACAGCAGAGCTGCCATGTTCCTGTGTGTCTGACAATTCTATCATAGCCAGCAGTGGTCAGGGGGTCAGCAATGGGGCGCTCTGACCCTTCTGTGACTTACTACCCCCATACCAGCAGAGATGCCATTGGCCTGTGTCTGAACCTTTCTATCATAGCCAGCAGGTGGTCAGGGTCAGCTTAGTGGGCGCTTGACCCTCATGTGTTACACCCCAAAACAGCGAGCTGCCATGTCTGTGTGTCTGACACCTTTCTATCAAGCCAGCAGTGGTCAGGGGTCGCATGGGTGGCTTCTGACCCTCTAGTAACATTACACCTCCCCATACACAGCGAGCTGCCATGTCCTGTGCATGACACCTCTTATCATTAGCCAGCAGTGTCAGGGTCGCATGGGCACCTGACCCTCCATGTGACTACACCCTCCTACACAGCGAGCTGCCAGTCCTGTGGGTCATGAACCTTCTATCCATAGCCAGCGTGGTCAGGGGAGTCAGCATGGCGCTCTGAACCCCTCTGTGACCTACACCCCCCATAACAGCGAGCTGCCTTGTCCGTGGTGTCCCTGACACTGTTTCCATAGCCAGCAGGGTCAGGGGTCAGCTGGCCGCTCATGACCCCTCTGTGACCTACACCCCATAAGCACGCGAGCTGCCATGTCTGGTGGTCCTGACACCTTCTATCATATCCGCAGTGGCAAGGGGTCAGCAATATGGCCGCCTGAACCCTTTGATTACACCCCCCCATACACAAGCGAGCTGCCAGTCCTGTGTGTCCTGACCTTTTATAAGCCCAAGCAGAGGTCAGGGGTTCAGCATGGGCGCTCTGAACCCCTGTGACTACCCCCCCATAAACAGTGAGCTGACGCTTGTCCTGTGTGTCCTCGAACCCTTTCTATCATAAGCCAGACAGTGGTCAGAGGTCAGCATGGGTGCTTTGACCTTCTGTTGACATTTACACCCCATACACAGAGAGCTTGCCATGTCCTGTGTCCTTGACACCTTTCTATCTAGCAGCAGTGGTCAGCCTGGCGCTTGACCCTCTGTGACTGCACCCCATACACATCGAGTCTGCCATGTTCATGTGTCCTGGAAAACACCTTTCATCTCATAAGCCAGCAGGGGTCAGCAATGGGCGCTTGACCTCTCTGTGATAACACCCCCCATACCAGAGAGGCGCATGTCCTGATGTCCATGGACACCTTCTATCTAGCCAGCAGCTGGTCAGGGGTCAGCATGGGCGCTCTGACCCTCAATGACTATCACCCCCCCATCACGGCTGATGTCCTGTGTTGTCTGAAACCTTGTATCATAGCCAGCAGTGGTCAGGGGTTCAGCATGGGCGCTATGAACTCTCTGGCTACACCCCCCATACACAGCGAGTGCACGTCCATGTGTGTACTGGACACCTTTCTATCATAGCCAGAGTGGTCGGGAGTAGCATGGGCGCTAGACCCCTGTGACTACACCCCCACACAGCGAGTGCAAGGTCTGTTGTGTCCTGCACACTTTTATCATAGCCAGCAGTGGTCAGGGGTCAGATGGGTGCTCTGACACCTCGTGACTACACCCCCATACAACCGCGAGGGCCATGTCCTGTGTGTCTGCACCCTTTATTCATAGCCGGCAAGTGGTCGGGGTCCGCATGGGCTCTGACCTCTTGTGACATACACCCCCATACACAGAGAGATGCCAGTCCCTGTGTCATGACACTTTTATCATAGCCACCAGTGGGCAGGGGTCAGCATGGGTTGCATCTGACCCTCTGTGATACACCCCCCCCTACACACGCAAGAGCTGCCATGTCTGTGAGTCTGACAACTTTCTATCATAGCCGCCAGTGGCCAGGGCTAAGCATGGACGCTCAGGGAAATGGAGGGGAGAGTGCGTAGCGAGTCCAGTTCCTTAGGAATCTCATTACAGCATACGAACCACGGGTGTATTGGTCAGGAACACGAACTATGTGTTGAAAGTCCAGTGAAAAAAAGCCAATAGAGCAGCACCCCAGGCTAATGGTGTATTGATGGGGAAGAAGCATTGTTACCACAGTTGAGTCATCCCTTTGTAATGATATGCCCTCTCTGATGTGGTGATGTGCGGGGCCGGGTAGAGTACAATTAGGTCTCTCTCTCACAGATTATGATGTGTACTCCCCACTCATCACACCGTAGGGGGCGTGTGTCTCCTATCAATACAGGGGTGAGTCCTATACCCGGCTCTCACATCATTCACACCCGCCGGGGGAAGTGTGTCTCTATCACTATGGGGTGACTGTCCTATGCCATGACCCCACCACATATCCACACAGCAGGGGGCAGTGTGTCCTCTATCATATTAGTGGATGTTCCTATGCTATGCCCCCACATCATCACACAGCAGGGGCAGGTGTCTTCTACTACACTACCCTAGGGTGGGACTGTCCCTTGACCATGGTAACATCATACAACCAGCAGGGGGCAGCATGTGTGTCCTCCTATCATATAGTGGTGACTGTCCTACTGTGCGCCCTTACATTCATCACACACAGGGCGTGATGGGGCAGTGTGTCCTCCTATCACTGCTAGGGTGATGTCCATACAATGGCCCCCCCACTCATCCACAGCAGGGCGCAGTGTGTCCTCTATCATGTAGGGGTGACTGTCCTTACCTATGGCCCCACTCATCACACAGCAGGGCAGGGGCAGTGGTCCTATTATCACGCTAGGGGTGACTGACTCTATAACCATGGCACCCCCCAACATCATCACACCAGCAGGGGGCAAATGTGTCGTCTATCACGTGCTAGGGGTTGGAGACCTATACCTGGCCCCCCCCCACATCATAACTCGCAGGGCAGGGGGCAGTGTGTCCTCCTATCACTGACTCGGGTGACTGTCATATACATGGCCCCCACATCATACAACAGCAGGGGGCAGTGGTGTCCTCCTATCAGATCTAGGGGTGACTGTCTATACCATGGCCCCCATATCACACACCAGAATGGGGGGCGACAGGGTGTCCTATCATGCTAGGGTGACTGTCATTACATGACCACCCACATCATCACACCAGCGGGGGCGTGTGTCATCCATCAACTAACTAGGGTTGGACTGTCTATATTACCACGGCCCCCACATCATCTCACCAGCAGGGGGCCGAGTTGTCCATCCTATCATGCCTAGGGGGACTGTCCCATTTACCATGGCTCCCAATCATAACACAGCAGGGGGCCCAGTGTGTCTCCTATCACTCCTAGGGGTGTGTCCGTCATATCCATGGCACCCACATATATCACACGAGCAGGGGGCCAGTGTTGTCCTCCTATCAACACTAGGGGTGACTGTCTATACATGGCCCCACATATCATCACACCAGCAGGGGGCAGGGTCTATCATGCTAGGGGTGACCGGTCCTATACCATGGCCCCACATCTCTCACAGCAGGGGCGGGCAGTGTCCTCCTATCACTGTAGGGGTGACATGTTCGATACATGGCTCCCCCAATCATCACCCGCAGGGGGCAGTGTGTCTCTATCCGACAATAGGGGTGACGTCCTTTACCATGGACTCAACACCATCACACCAGCAGGGGAGTGTGTCCTCGTATCAATACTAGGAGTGACTGTCCTATGCCAGGCTTCCCAAATCATCACACCAGCAGGGGCAGTGCCCTCATCACTACTAGGGGTGCGTGTCTATACGAGGCCACCCATAATCACACCCGCAGGGGGCAGTGTTGGCCCCTTCTATAACTATAGGGGTGACTGTCTATGCCATGGCCCTCACATCACACAGCAGGGGGCAGTGTGTCCTCCTATCACTGATCGCTCGGTCTGCTACATCCGGGTCTCAGAACTCTCTAAGTGGTGTTGGTCTTTGGGGAGTCAGTGGACAATGACATCTCGCCCCATTTCATCATTACCTGTTCGCTCGCGGGGCGACGTTTGTGACAGGAACGTATATCCCCGCTACCCGCGGAAAAAACCCCTCCCCCTACCTACCTGATGAATTACGCCATTGCCTGTCCTATAAGGGTCTTCCGAGTTCCTGGGGGGGGGATTTCTGGCAGGATTCAGGCGATCCCATGATTGATTCTACCAGATCTGTCCAGTAATACAATGTATCATTATTATTAATGTACATGTATTCTACCAGGTACCCATGGGTTATAATGAGAAGGGGCAAGACTCCCCCTGTACCAGGGAGGCAGGGGTTGTAAGGAGGACCATAGCAATATTCCACATTAGTACAGCTTTCTGGCACATATGGCGGGAAACATCTACTATCCTGAAGTGATTAGTTCATGGAATGTCTTATGCTTTTTATGCTGGGGTAGTGCTCTTGGGAATAGCAAGGCACAGAGCACAGCAGTGTGAGGACACATCACCCCAGTGCAATTGGAGAAGACTACAATCCTGTACAATCCCCAGTCACAATACTTAAACTATGTATCCATGATCACAGTCATGCTACTACTAAACAACATACACAAAGGTTGATTAACATAGCACTGGCGCACAGAGCACAGCAGTGTGTTGTGAGGTTGTTATTGCACATCTATCCAGGGACATCATATAGCACTGGCGGCACAGAGCACAGCAGTTGAGGTTGATTGCACATCACTTACAGGGCCAAGATAAGCACGGCTGCACCAGAGCACAGCAGTGTGAGGTTGATTGCACATGAGCCCGGGACAATATAAGCACTGGCTGCAGAGGAGCACAGCGCACAGCAGGTGAGGTCGTGAACATTCTCCAGGGACAAATAACATGGTGCAGAGAGGCAGAGGCGCACAGCAAGTGTGAGGTCGATAACAATATCCAGGGACACTACCATAAAACCATGGCTGGCAGAGAGCACAGAGCACAGCATTGTGAGGTTGATTACACACTATCCAGGGGACAAATAGCCCCCACTGCTGCATGAGAGCACAGAGGACGCAGTGTGAGGTTGATTACACCTCTCTCCACGGACAATACATGCACAGCACTGGCTGCAGAGAGACAGCAGAGTGTGAGGTCTGATTAACATCTCTCCAGGGACATTACTAACACTGCTGCAAGAGAGCAACAGAGCACAGCAGTTGTTGTGAGGGTCTGATTACATCATCTATCCAGGGACAATACATAACACGGGTGCAGAGAACACTAGAGGAGGACAGCAGTGTGAGGTTGATTACACATCTCTCCAGAGACACTATAAAAACCCCCGCCACTGCTGCAGAAAAGAGGAGCACGAGCACAGCAGCTGTTTTTTGTGAGGTCGATTACATATCAATCTATCAGGACAGTAATAACACTGGCTGACAGAGAGAACGAGCACCGCAGTGTGAGGTCTGAGTACACGAGCTGTTCTCCAGGACAGTTACATAACACTGGCTGCGAGAGCAACAAGAGCACAGTCAGTGTGAGGCTGATTACACATTCTCTCCAGGGAAATACAAACACTGGCTGCAGAGAGCACAGAGCAAAGCAGGTGAGGTTCTGATTACACATCTCTCCAGGGGACAATACATAACATGGCATGCGAGAGACAGAAGCACAGAAGTGGAGGTATGATTAACATCTTCCAGGGGACATACATAACCTGGCTGCAGAGGAGCACAAGCACAGCAGATGTTTGTGAGGGTATGATTAAAAATCTTCAGGGACAATTATATAACACGGGCTCCTCCTCTTTTCCTCACCTTCTGCACGAGCACAGCAGTGGGAGGGACAGACTCCCGGATACCTTGAATATTTTTTAAAAAAAACCCCGTATATAACAGTAGCTGCCTACTAATGCGGTCAACAGAGATACTAAGAAGAATGATTTTGCTGACATTTAACCACGGAATACACATCAGCACAAAATGGCCATTTTTTTTTACAAATTAACAAAACTCTTACTTCAAGCTCTTCCTGCCTCCGCAAGACAATGGGAGGAGGAAAGAAAGTACAAAGCCAGCATTGTCCTGCCCACATCAATGGGGCACAGGTACATGTGGGAGGGGCAGGATGGCGGCGCCAAGAAGGGCAGGAGGGCGGTCCACAGGGGGCGCCCACCCACGACAGGGGCAAAACAGTAACAGGAGAGGGAAGGCAGGCACCAAAGAAGCGAGCGGGAGAGCCGAGGAGCGCGCGCCGATCGAGCGAACGCGAAAGAGCGAGCGAGCGCCGGGAGCGAGCTAGGAGCGAGCGAGGCCGAGCGAGCGAGCGGCGCCAGCGAGCGAGCGAGCGAGCGAGCGAGCGGCCGAGCGAGCGCCGAGCGGAGCGAGCAGGGAGCGAGCGCGAGCAGAGGCCGAGCGAGCGGCGCGAAGCGTGGGCGCAGAGGGCGAGCGCACGAGAGCGAGCGAGCGAGCGCAGAGAGAGAGATGCCGCGAGCGAGCGAGCTAGCGGAGCGAGCGAGTATGGCAGCGAAGCAGAGCTAGCGAGCGCAGGCGAAGCGAGCGAGCGAGGCGCAGAGCGAGCGAGCGAGCGAGCGAGGAAGCGCCGAGCGAGCGAGCGAGAGCGAGCGACGAGTCGTAGGAGCGCAGCGAGCGCAGAGCGAGCGAGCGAGACGCCGAGCGAGCGAGCGAGCGAGCGAGGAGCCGCCGAGCGAGGCCGAGCGAGCGAGCGAGCCGCGAGCGAGAGCGAGCGCAGGGTGAGCGAGCGCACAGCGAGCGATGCGCAGAAGCGAGCGGGGGCGCAGAGCGAGCGAGCGAGCGAGCGAGGCGAGCGCAAAGCGAGCGAGAGAGGGAGCATCGAGCGAGCGAACGCGAGGAAGCGATGCAGCGCCGAGCGAGCGCGCGTAGGGGAGCGAGCAGAGCGAAGGAGCGCCGAGCGAGAGAAGAGCGTAGGGAGCGAGGCCGGAGTAGCGAGCGAGCGGGAGCGAGCGACGCGAGCGCAGAGAGAGCGAGCGAAGCGAGCGGAGCGAGGCGAGACAGCCGCAGAGCGAGCGAGGGAGCGAGCGAGCGCCGAGCGAGCGCGATCTAGCGAGCGAGCGAGCGAGCGAGCTGAGCCGCGACGAGCGAGCGAGCGCTCGAGCGAGCAGGGAGGAGCGAGCGACGAGCAGGTTGAGCGAGGAGCGACGCTAGCTGAGCGCACAGCGAGCGCAGAGCGGCGAGCTAGCGATTATCGCAGAGCGATCGAGCTCAGAGGATCTAGCGCAGCGATGATCGAATGAGCGAGCTAGAATCGAGCAGGAGCGCAGATCGAGGAGAGAGCTCAGATCGAGCGATAGCCTACTATGTATAATCTATCGATCGATCTATCTATGCTATCTAGCGAGCTATTAGCGATTCCTATCGAGCGATCGATCAATCTATTTCTCTCCTATGAAAATTATCTATGGGTCTGATGATCCGGATTAACACCTCTGTGTGGGGGAAAGCTGGCCATTCAGCTTTCATCGCAAGCTCTTACATTTCGCCTTTCTTAGGGTGCTGTAAATGCGGATGATTTGGAGATTACACCAAAGTATATTCGTCCTATGAAGATGAAAGCCCAGCGCTTACATGCCCTTCACACCGCCACTTTTTACTGGACACCTCACACGTTCATGCTGGATGATGGGGGTGATCATACACTGAGCGGGACACCATTACCAATCCACATGGAAGGTGGAAGGATGTGTAGGGAGATATATAGATAGATAGATAGATAGATAGATAGGAGATAGATAGATAGATAGGAGATAGATAGATATATAGATAGCTATAAGATAGATCTCGGGATAGATAGATAGATAGATAGATCGAGAGATCGGGGATAGCTATAGTAGATAGATAGATAGGCAGATTAGATAGAAATTGCTGATAGAAGATAGAAGGAGATAGATAGATAGGAGATAGATAGATAGTAGATAGGAGATAGATAGATAGATAGGAGAGAGCTAGCTAGTAGGAGATAGATGATAGTAGGAGGAGAATAGATAGGAGCTAGATAGTAGATAGATAGCCTTGCAGGCCAGTGTTTGTATTGCCACTGGAGAGATGTGTACCATCATATACCACAGATGTACCAAATAGAGAATTACAGAAACAGATCACAAAGATTTCATGGGTTAAGGTCCTTCTCAGTATAAAATTTGGTGGGTAGTTTGGGCCCCCTCAAAGGCTTGGCCCGCGGGCTACCCCCCAAACCGCCCATATTATAATACACTACTGGTGATAAGTATTCAGCCCCCGGTGATAAGTATTCAGCCCCCGGTCATAAGCATTCAGCCCCTGTGATAAGTATTCAGCCCCGGGATACATTCAGCCCTGGTGATAAGTATTAGCCCCGGTAATAAGTATAAGCCACGGGTGTAAGTATTCAGCCCCCGGTGATAAAGTATTCGCCCCGTGGTGATCAGTATTCAGCCACAGGTGATCAGTTTTCAGCCACCGAGTGATTGATAAGGATTCAGCCCCGGTGATAAGTATTCAGCCCCCGGGATAGTATTCAGCCCACGGTGATAAGATTCAGCCCCCGGTCATAAGCATCAGCCCCTGCGTGCGAAGTATTCAACCCTGGTGCTAAGTATTCAGCCCCCGAGGATAAGTATTCGCCCCCCCCCTCCCTGGTGGTGATTGCTAATATTCAGCCCGGTGATAAGAATGCAGCCCCCGGTGCTAAGTATCGGACCGGTGGTGATAAGATAAGCCCCCGGGTTAATGAGTATTCAGCCCCGGGGTAAATAAGTATTCAGTCCCCCGGTGATAAGTATTTCAGCCCCGGTGATAAGTATTCAGCCCCGGTGTCGTATTCAGCCCGGTGATAATATTCAGCCCACGGTGATAGAATTCAGCCCCCGGTGATAAGTGTTCAGCCCCCGGTGATAAAGTATTCAGCCCCCGGTGATAAGAATTCAGCCCCCGGTCATAAGCAGTTCAGCCCATGGTGAGAAAGGGTATTCAACCCCTGGTGATAAGTATTCAGCCCACGTTGATAAGTATTCAGCCCCGGTGATAAGTATTCAGCCCCCGGTGATAAGTATTCAGCCCCCGGTGATAAGTATTCAGCCCCCGGTGATACGTATTCGGAGCCCCGGTTGATAAGTATTCAGCCCCCGGTAATGAGTATTCCAGCCCCCCGGTGTGCCCGGTGATAAGTATTCAGCCCATGGTGATAAAGTATTCAGCCCCCGGTGTGTTGATAAGTATTCAGCCCCCCGGTGATAAGTGTTAGACCCTGGTGATTAAGTATCAGCCCCTGGTGATAAGTATTCAGCCCCGGGATAAGTATTCAGCCCCCGGTGATAGTATTCGCCCCGGTTAATAAAGTATTCAGCCCTGGTGTGGTGATAAGTATTCACCCGGTGATGGAGTGATAAGTAGTCAGCCCTGGGATTGCTCGGAATTCAGCCCCCGGTGATAAGTATTCAGTCCCGGTGTTAGTTTTCAGCCCACGGTGATGAGTATTCAGCCCCCGGTGAGACAGTATTCTGCCCTGGTATAAGTATTCAGCCCACAGATGATAAGTATTCAGCCCCGGGAGAAGTATTCAAGCCCCCGGTGATAAGGTATCAGCCCGGTGATGTAAGTATCAGCCCCCGGGTGATGAGTATTCGGCCCCACAGTGATAAGTATTCAGCCCCCAGTGAAAAGTATCGTCCCCCCGGTGAGAAGTCTTCGGCCCCCCGGTGAGAAGTATTCGGCCCCCGGGGTGATAAGTATTCGGCCCCGGTGCTAGTATTCGGCACCGGGTATAAGGTATTGGCCCCCAGGGATAAGTTATTCGGACCCCGGTGATAAGTATTCAAGCCCCCGGTGAGAAGTATTCAGCCCACCCCGGTGATTAATAAAGTATTCGGCCCCTGTGATAAGTATTCTGCCCCCGGTGATAAGTATTCGCCCCCGGTGATAAGTATTCGGGCCACCGGTGAACGTATTGGCCCCACGGTGATAAGTAGTCGGCCCCTGATAAGTATTCAGCACTCCGGTGGAATGAAACAGTATTCGGGCCCCTGGTTAGAATATTCAAGCCCCGGTGCTGAGTATTCGCCCCGTGTAAGTGTCCGCCCCGGTGATAAGTATTCAGCTCCTGGGGTGATAAGTATTCAGCCCCGGTGATAAGTATTCAGCCCCTGGTGATGATAAGTACTCAGACCCGGTTGATAGAGTATTCAACCCTGGTGATAATTTTCAGACCCCGATGATAAGTATTTAGCCCTCGGCTGATAATAAGTATTCGCCCCCGTTGTGATAAGTATTCAGCCCCCGTTTGACAATGAAGTATTCAGGTCCCGGATTAAGGTATAGCCCCCTGTGAATAAGTATTCAGACCCATGGTGATTAAGTATTCAGCCCCCGGTCTGATAAGTATTCAACCCCTGGTGATAATATTCAGCTCCCGATGATAAGTATTCAGCCCCCGGCAAACAAGTATCGCCACCAGTGATACGTATTGGCATCTGGTATTTCTGTGTCGGGGTCCAGTGGGCAGGTTCCTGAGACCTCAAGATTTTCATGTGCTCTGAACATGCCCCGGTGAGGCTGACATGACAGGTGTGTGCCATTTCCTAATCAGTTCCAATCAGTTAAACAAAAACACATCGGAATACAATGAAGGAGTAGATCCATCTCAAGCGTGATCAGATGGAAATGGACAGAATGATAGTAAAGATGAGCATACAACAAAGGGTATGAAAATACTATGATATTCGGTTTTCGTAATTTAATAAATAGCAAAAATATTACTGTAATACTCAAGTAAGCCGAGTGTGCTAAAAACCCAAAACTTGCTTATACTGTGAGTTAAAAAAATTCAAAACTCACCTTTCGCACTACCCGTGCCCCCCCCCACCGCAGGGTCTTTTGTGCACTACGTCCGTCACCAGCAGGTCCTGCGACACCAACTCTGACTTTCAGCCACTGCCAACTGTGATAGTATTGTTTGTGTGCGGCACACACTTGACGTAAGAGCTGTGCGCCACGCGACTGCCGCTGACGGCAGATCGCACAAAAGACTGCGGGGGGCGAAAATAGGTGTGTTTGCATGATGGGGCGGAGGCTGGCCATTTACTGGGGGGAAGGGCTGACTATATACTTCGGGGGAAGGGGCTGGCAGGTATATAAGTGAGGGCAGGGGGGGTGACTATATCCTGGGGCAGAGGCTGGCCATATATTGGGGGACGGTGCTGGACTATATACTATGGGGGAGGGATGGCAAAATTATTATCTGCGGCAAGGGGGATGGCTATATAATGCGACAGGGGGCTGGCATATATGGGGCAGGGGGCTGGCTATATATGGGGGGAAGCTGTGACATGAGTTTCCACCCTGGGATTATAACGGAGTACAATAGGTGTTTCCGAGTTTTACCCAGTTTTGTGTTAAAATAGGGACCTCGGACTTCTATTTGCTAAATGGAAATTTTTGGAAATATTGTCAACTCTGTCTCTTTGTTTGTGTCCTGCAAACCAGGCACAACCTGTGGGATGATGTGGCGCTGTTTTTAGATCGTAAATGCGACACTTTAACCCTGTATATCGCGGACCTTTTAAACACGTATTGCCATACGGCAAGTTATGAAGAAGTTACTGTTGTCCGCTTCAAGAAAATAAGTAACAAAAAAGTATCCGGAAAGGTGAAAGGAATCTGAGATGTGTTTATGTCTAATAATTCTCTTCAAGAAGAAGAGATCAGCTTACAAGACTTCATCTCTTTTACTCTGACCGTGAGGTTTTCATACATATTCCCTGCCAACTGCATTTCCCACTAATCTCCGCACATCCAGCAATATTACCCCAACATCTCTGAGATGCCCCATCCGCAATATTACCACCACTTACTCATATATGCCCATCCACATATGTACCACCCCACTATATCTATATATGCCCCATCCAGCAACATTGACCCCCACTTATCTCTATAGCCCCATCCAGCAATTATTACCCACACTGTATCTACTATATGCCCCATCCGCAATTTACCCCCACTTTATCTCTATATGCCACCATCCCCAATTTACCCACTTACTCCTATTGTGGCCCCATCCAGCAAATGTTACCCCAACATTATATGCCCAACTATACATATCTTGCCATCACAATGTTACCCCCACTTATCTCGATATGCCCCATCAGCATATTATACCCCCACTTATCTCTAATGCCCTCCAGCCAAAGTTACACCCAACTATTCTAATGTCACCCATCCAAGCAAGTATTACACCCACTTCTCTATATGCCCCATCAGCAGTACCAATTACCTAAAACACCAACTTGACCCATTTCTCAATGCTCCAATCCAGCAATCATTACCCCACTATCTTTCGTAATGCCCCCATCAGCAAATGTTTACCCCCACTTATCTCTTATATGCCCCATCCAGCAATATTACCCATTATCTCATAAGCCCATCAAGCAATATTACCCCCACTTACTCTTATATGCCCATCCGCAATTATTACCCCCACCTATCTACTATATGCCCCATCCCAGCAATATTACACCCAAATTATCTCTATATGCCCATCCAGCATATACCCCCACTTATCTATATTAGCCCATTCCAGCAAGATGTACCACCCTATCTATAATTGCCCCCCATCAGCACATATAAACCCCACCTTATATCTATATGTCCATGCCCAGCAATATTACCCCCACTTATCTCTATATGCCCCCATCCAGCAAGATTACCACCCAACTATCTCTATAGGCCCCATCCAGCAATGTTTAACCCCACTTATCTACTATATGCCCATCCACGGCATATTTACCCCCACTATCTCTATAGCCCCCACCAGCATATTTACCCCCACTATCTCTTTATATGCCCCATCCGCAATAACCCCCCCTTATCTATATATTGCCCCATCCAGCATATTACCCCCACATTATCTCTATATGCCCCATCCAGCATATGTACCCCCATTTCTCTATATGCCCATCCAGCAATATTACCCCCACTTATTATATATGCCCAATCCACAATATTACCCCACTATTCTTTCTATAGTGCCCATCCCAGCAAGAACCCACTACCTATAGCCCCAGCTATCCCAATCTATATATGCCACATCCAGGCAATATACCCCCATTAATTCATGCCCAGCAATCCATATCTTCCCATCCAGCAATTTACCCCCACTTAATTCTATATGCCCATCCAGCATATTAGTACACCACACTTATTCTAGATGCACCATACAGTTCCCATATCTATAGCCCGCATCCAGCATATACCCCCTTATCTATATGCCCCATCCAGCAATGGACCTCATATGCACCCTCACTTATATATAGCCCAGGCATATACCCCACTTATCTCTATATGCCCCATTCCAGCATTATTACCCCACTTATCTCTATATGCCCCATCCAGCAATAACCACCACTTATCATATATGCACCCAATCAGCCATATTACCCCCACTATCTCATATGCCCCATCCAGCAAGATTACCACCACTTATCTCTTATGCCCCATCAGCAATATTACACCCCACTTACATAATGCCATCCCGGCATTATTACCCACCACTTTCTCTATATGCCCCATCCAGCAATATTACCCCAAACTTAGCCTCTAAGCCCCATCCAGCAATTAGACCCCCGACTCATGTCTATATCCCCATCCGCAATAGGTACCCCCAATATCTATATATGCCCATCCAGCGATTGTTGCTGCCCCTTTCATGCTCTTTCTATACCACTATCTCTCTAATTCCCCCTATTGTTTTTATGACCACTACTTTATTGCCCTGCACATCGCTCACTACAGGTCGCAGCTAATGTTGTCTTCTAATATACTCTGTAGAGCAAGGAGCTAACGGGAGGAGCTATGATGTGACTCCACCACCAACATCTATGAATCAATTAAAATAATCTTATCCACTGGTGTTGGATGTCCAATGGCAGATCTTCACTATAGGCAGTATGGGCGGGCACCACGGGGCCCTTAGCTTCCGGAGTGGGCCCACTCCCGCCCATATATGAATATCGCCATCATTCTTAAAAAAAAAAAACAAAATATACTCAACTTCCGGCTTCTTCTCCAGGTTCCCACAGCTCGTCTTCTGCTTTCTGGCCGGGGCACAGTCATCTCACTATGACAGCGGGTGGCACGTGAAGTTATAGTAAAAGCGCGTACAGGCCTTTATTATTATGACTTCAACTCGGCCACGACATCGCCCTGTCAAGGGTGTAGCCACGGGAGTGAAGTCAGAGCGCACGGGCAGAGGGAGAAGAAGCAAGCAGAAGGAGAGTAATTATATATTAAATTTTTTTTTTCAAGAGGGGCCCCTGCTGTGGACATTTCATTAAGGGGGGATTGGGGTGCACTCCATTAAACGGGGGGATTGGGGGTGCACATCCATTAAAGGGGCATCTGGGGTGACATTCCATTAAAGGGGGGATCTGGGGTGCACCATTCATTAAAGGGGCATTTGGCGTGGACATTCATTAAAGGGGGCATATGGGGGGACATCACTAAAGGGGCATCTGGGGTGGGACATTTCCACTAAAGGGGGTCGTGGGTGGACAATTCGGTAAAGGGGCATCTGGGGTGGACATTTCCATTAAAAGGGGACATGTGTGGAAATGTCATTAAAGGGGGATCTTGGGTGGAACAGGTCGTTAAAGGGGGGGGATCTGACAGGAAATTTCTTAAAGGGGGTGATCTGGCAGAGAAATTTCATTAAAGGGGGGCATTCTGCTGTGGACTTTGATTATATGAGGTGCGGCTGCTGCTGGACATGTTGTAGCGTGCCGCTTGCATTTCCTGACCAGGGATACACTCTCACTTTTGTGGGTAAACATTAGGAGCCTCGGTTTATACGCGAGTATGTACGTATGAGGGGGGGGTAAGGCTCAGAGCACAGAGGCCGGGCCAGGGGCAGCATCACATCTCCTACACTGTCTGGAGATACTGGTTTGGATGGTAGTCGGGGTGGGTAGGGATTCCTGCGGGTGTAGGGAATATGACTTGGATCCAAATAGATGGGGACCATAAGGACATGATTGTAGTTCTTCATTAAATTATTTTATAATAAATATAGAAGATAGGAACGGATATAGAGTCGCACTTAATTCTAACATCCGGGCTGTTGTTGGCGATTGCTGGGGGGGGCGCTAGTGTGTGCAAGCCCAGGGGCCCCTGGTGATGTCTCTATGGTCACACATGAAATAATACACAACACAACAAAACACTACATAACTCTACCTACATTTCATAACCAGAGGTGCTTCAACTTAAAATCCTAGCTTATCGAAGAAAAGCATAAAAAAAATCAAAAGAAAAGATTATTAACCCTTCTAGGACAGTCCTGCAGGACGAGATAGATTTACCAAAAATGATTATATACTACTCGGCACTGCAGCCATGACCACATCGATCCATAATAATACCGTGTATTAAATGATTAATCCTCCGCACTGGCAGAAAGGAAGAAAATAATTCACTTTAAAAATGAAGATGTCTAAAAATACAATTCTAAATATAATGAAAACTAACAATTAAAGTGGAAAAAGGGATCAGGGGGAGAAAATAATCTCGAAATGATGGAAAAAGCAAAGTGGGTTTTCTCACAGTTTTATACAAGACATCAGATGACACAGCTGCTCCCTCCCCCAGCAGAGGAAAATCCCAGCAAAGCCTGATTGCATATATTTATTTTGCAGTAAAAGCTAAAGAAGGAAATAGATAACAAAATATTATTCCCATAGAAAACTGGATAAATCTAGGTAGACAGATGTTTACAATTTACCACGCACGAAGGTCATATCCTACATACATTACCGTTGTATGTCCCCTAGTAAGTATACTACCTATACCCATCAGAATATCAAACCAGACAGGTAATCTTACGCCATTATCGATAACTATATTAATGCCCCCTATTATTATACTATATAATACTGTCCCTAGGTACGTAAATACTATACCCTATGAATAGTACTCGACTTAATAGCTTGACCCCTTAGAACAACTAGGAAAGTATAAGCGTCTTAATATGCCCCTATTGCGAATAACAGTAGTATGCCCCTATGTACAAGTGATATAAACTACTCTAATACATGCACCCCTATGTACAAGAATATAACCCCCCCCCCACTATAATACTGCCCCTGTACAGGAATATTAACTACTATAATACTGCCCCTATGTACAACAGAAGATATATAAATAACTATAATACTGCCCCTATGTACAAGAATATAACTACTATAATACTGCCCCTAGTACAAGAAATAACTTTATATAATAGCCCCCTATGGACAAGATATAACTACTAAATACTGCCCCTATGTACAAGAATATAACTACTTAATACTGCCACCTATGTACAAGAAATAACTACTATATACTGCCCCTATGTAAAGGAATATAATACTTATAATACTGCCCCTATGTACAGAATATAACTACTATAATACGCCCCCCTATGTACAAGAATATATACTACCCTATAACTACTAATGCCCCTATGTACAAGATATACTACTATAATACTGCCCTATGTCAAGAAATAACTACTATAATACTGCCTATGTACAAGAATATAACTACTAAATCTCCCCTATTCAGGAAATAACTATATAATAGCCCCCTATGTACAAGATATAACTACTATAATACTGCCCTTGACAAGAATATAACTACTATAATACTGCCCCCTGTACAAGATATAACACTATAATAATGCCCCCCTATGTACAAAGGAATATAACTACTATAATACTGCCCCTATGTACAAGAATATAAACCACTATATACTGCCCCCTATGTACAAGAATATAACTACTATAATACTGCCCCCTATGTACAAGAATAAATACTATAATACTGCCCCTAGTACAGAAGAAATACTATATATGCCCACCTATGTACAGCATATAATACCAATACGCCCCCTCTGTTACAGGAATATAACTACATAATATGCCCCCTATGTACAAGAATAAAACTCTAATAATGCCCCTATGTACAAGAATATAACTACTTGATAAACTGGCCCCTATGTACAAGAAAATAAATACTATAATAATGCCCCTATGTACAAGAATATAACTACTATAATCCTGCCCGCCATGTACAAGAATATAACTACTATAATAGCTGCCCCTGATGTACAGGAAATAAACTACTATAATACTGCCCCCCTATTCAAGAATATAACGACGAAATACTGCCCCTATGTACAAGAATATAAAACTTCTATATACTGCCCCTATGTACAAGAAATAACTACTATAAGATGCCTCCTATAGACTTCTTACTATAGAATATAAACTACTATAATACTGTCCCCTATGTACAGGAATTATAATCTATAATACTCCCCCTATGTGACAAGAATATAACTACTATAATATGCCCCTAGTACAAGAATATAACTACTAATACTGCCCCCTATGTACAATAAAAAACGAATATAACTACTATAATACTGCCTCATATGTACAAGAATAATGACTACCAGTAACTACATACCCCTATGTACAAGAAATAACTACTATAATACTGCCCCTATGTACAAGAATATAACTACTATAAACTGCCCCCTGTACAAGAATTAATAACTGTTTATAATCTTATTTCCCTATGTACAAGAATATAATCATTTAATACTGCCCCCTATGACAAGAATTAACTTATAATAATTGCCCCCTTATGTACAGGAATATAACTACTATAATAATGCCCTATGTACAAGAAGATATAAATATTGCCCCTATGTACAAGAATTAACTACTATAATGCTGCCCCTATGTACAAAAGATATAACTACTAAATTAAAGCCTCTATGTACAAAGAATATAACTACCCTATAATATTAGCCTCCTATGTACAAGAATATAACTACTATAATACGCCCCCTTGTACAAGAATATAAACTACTATAATACTGCCCCCTTATGTACAAGAATTATCTATAATAGCCCCTACGTACAGAATATAAAATACTATAATACTGCCCCCTATGTCAAGATATAACTACTATATAACTGCCCCTAGTACAAGAATATAACTACTATAATACTGTATCCCATAATGTAACAAGAATATAACTACTTATAATACTGCCCCTATGTACGAAGAATATAACTACTATAATACTACCCCTATGTACAAGAACATAACACTACTATAATACTGCCCCTATGTACAAGAATATAACTACATAATACTGCCCCCTATGTACAAGAATTAAACTACTATAATACTGCCCCCTATGTCAAGAATATACTACTATAATACGCCCCCATGTACAAGAATATAACTACTATAATATGCCCCTGTAGTACTACGAATATAAAGCTACGAATAATGCCCCCTATGTACAGAATATAACTACTATAATACTGCCCCATTGTACAAGAATATAACTTACATATAATACTGCCCCCTATGTACAAGGAATATAACTACTATAATACTGCCCCTAGTAAAGGAATATAACTACTCTAATATGCCCCCTATGTACAAGGAATATAAACTACTAAATAGCCCCCTATGTACAAGAATATAACTACTATAATACTGCCCCCGATGTACAAGAATATAACTTCTATATACTGCCCTATGTACAAGAATATACTATATAATACTGCCCTATGTACAAGAAATATAACTACTATAATACTGCCCCTATGTACAAGAATATAACTACTATAATACTGCCCCTGTGTACAAGAATATAACTACTATAAACTGCCCCCTATTACAGGGATATTACCACTTATATATGCCCCCTGTACAGGAATATAACTACTATAATACTGCCCCCTATGTACAAGAATATAACTCACTATATAGCCCCCTGTACAAGAATATAACTCGTATAATATGCCCCCATGTAACGAAATATAACTACTCTAATTACTGCCCCCTATGTACCAAGATATAACTACATTTAATACTGCCCCTATGTACAAGAATAAATATACTCTATAATACTGCTCCCTATGTACAAGAATATAACTACTATAATACTGCCCCCTATGGTACAAGTATAAACTACTATAATCTGCCCCTGTGTACAAGAATATAAACTACTATAATACTGCCCCCCCTTGTACGGAATATAACTACTATAATACTGCCCCCTATGTACAGGAATATAACTACTAAATACTGCCCCCTATGTACAAGAATATAAACTACTATAATACTGCCCCCTATGTAAAGAATTAAAGACTATATACGCCCCCTATGTACAAGAATATAACTACTATAGTAGTGCGGATAGGAAATAACTCAGTATTGCTTGCAGTCTCCTATAGCAAAAGTTGGCAGAGATTACAGTACATATATGGCTGGTGGGTATCTGAACCTTCTATATCTGGTATAACTTGCCAAAATCAGCGGGTAAAGCAGCACATCTCCTTGACAAATGAATCCTGTGTGTGTTCCTGCATATAGCGGATCTGGGTGGGTGCAGTGTGTTTATAAGTAGAAGAAGTTCTGTACCTTGTGTGTTTGCTGGTGCCTTGTGTCTGGCGCTGGTCGGGTCTCATCTGCCTTCATATGGAGTTGACCTGTGACCTTCCTCCTGCCCTGTGCCAGCCCTGATCATGTCTGCAGTATCGATCATCTATGTGCAGGTTTCAGGCGGAGTCGTCACACTGACATATAAAAGGGGAAGTGAATGACTTCCTCTTCTGGTTTCCCCCCCCCGGCTCCACAATTACCAGTTATGACATTTTGGAGAAGCTGTCGAAAAAAAAAAAGTTCATCCTGGTCTCAAAGGTTAAGAACTAAATTCTCATCTCTATTTCCCACCATCGTGGTGCAATGCGCTCACTGACCACTACATGGTGTCATCACCTGCTCTTCCTCTCTCTACTCATCATGTAACACAATGGTGTCATCAGTTACCAGCCCATCAGAGATGGAAACAATGTCACCAGTTTTAGGAAATAGCGCCATAAACTGCAATACATTGCTAGGATTATACCGCCATACCCCAATAATACCAACATACAGCGACCCAGCAACAGCTCCATATGTAAACCAATGAGCGTTCTGTAGTACAAGACCATGGGATTGTCAAACCTTTAGTCATCATTGTGCCCTCTACAGCAGGGGTAAGGGGGTGGTCACACCTGTTGAAGAAACTAAAAGGAAATCTGCCACGAAAATCCATCCTGATAAACCAGGGACATTACTCATAGATCCAGACACCGGGACTGTGGTAATCTTCTTATATGTGTTATCCATGGCCTCCTTCCTTCTAAAATCAAGGGCTCTGGGGGTGTTACCGGATCCCCCATACTGTCGCTCACAGACTGTTACACTGTTTCCCCGCTTCCCCCTCTCCTTCAGCACTTGCCCATCCCTCACTGATGTAATCTCACACAGTGAGGAGGGGGAAGTTCACTGCACAGTGTAAACGCCTGTGAAGGGTACAGACTAAAGAGGCTTTGGTAACCCTCCCAAGAGACTTCGGCTTCATTAGCATTATTATAAAAATTATATTAGAAGGAGGGAGGCAATAAGATAACAACTATAAGAAGATACCACAGTCACGGTGATGATCGGGAATAAGTGTCCTCTAGTTTATCAGGAGGGATTTTGATGGAAGATTTCTTTAAATTGGAAAATAAAATTTATGCTCAAACTGACTTTTCGAGCCTCCCCCACCCCCACCCCCCAAATACAAAATTAAAGATATATATAACCAAGAAGAACTAAAGGGATGTCTGGAAAAAATCAATCACACAGCTCTGTCGATGAATGTTTAGTAAAAATTAAAGGGGCTGCATAAAAGATTATAACTAGTACTTACCTCATCCGGCGTCCCGGTCCCATGCGGTGCTCCCAAGTGCCACGCCCTATTTCTCTACCTGCACCTTATGGACAAGCATGCCACCCAAAACCATTCCCAGTGCTTTATAGGTGCAAGAGTGGAATTTCCCTGCCCCTGTAAACAGCGGTGGCTTGGAGGGAGCAGTGCGACGCGGGCACCTCCCCAGCCACCCAGTCTCGGACACCCCTTAAGCATCAGAATGAAGCTAAATTTGTAACTTATAAAACAACTTTATAAATAAGCGCCTCCAAAATGTTACTTATCAGTCAACAAAGAAGTGTTACAGATTCAAAAAAATACCAGGAGTAAATAAGAGATGCAAACACCTCCTGAAAAAACAGTCTTCATAAAACTAAACACCATGAACACTAAACACACTCGTTATGGTCCCTGTGAGACTCATGCGGTCGGATCGGTTATCAGTGCATAGGATGCTACGCACATGTGATAATTGTATCCCCGCTATCACTACACATAGCAGTGTTGTAAATCTACTACATGGGGTTATGGCCGAGACAAGCACAAAGTCACCCGTCATTCTGGGCAACTTCACAACACATCCTCCTACCAGACCACCCGCACCTCTGATGTGTCACCAAATTCATTCATCACCAGTATAGGCAGGAAGTACTATATAACTACCGATAACTCACCTATGAGGAAGATATGATCTGCTAACCTTTACCTTCGCGAGGTCTAGCTGTGTAACATGACTTTTTATCTGGTTGTAAATCTTTTATTTTATATAAAAGTGAAAAACATAACAATAATAAACATAAATAAAGCCATAACTTCTGGCAAAAGAATTACAAAAGAACAAATATAAACGAAAATAAACTTACAAAACCTCCTGGCCCAGCCACACACACACCCCACACTCAACATGAAAACAAACAAAACCCTCACCCATTCCCACCACCTAAAATTTTTATTTTTTTTTTTTAATATCGAAATACACAGCAAAATACACATAAATAAATAAACAATAAATAAACACAGAAATAACAATGAATATAACGGAAATAACATTAATAACATTAAATATAACTAACTAAATCCCACGCCCATCACCCTCCCACCCAGACACTGGTCTAACGTCCAAAGTTCGCGTTATATAGTCCAGACCAGTGCCCGGGATCATATAGTCCAAGTCCCGTCCACCCCCCCTCCCAACCTAACACCCTAACACCAACACCCCAAAACCAACCAACCTATATATGCACAAGAACTATAACTACATATAACTATATAAACACTGTACACAAGATACAAACACATTAAACATATCAACATATATCAAAACCACATAAAGCCCAGGTTCGGCGCCTGCAAGCCCAACATCACTATAACCTCAGATACAAAACAAAAATCTACAGTGTCAGCTTCAGCCCAACACCAGGAGCGGAGATGACAGACTAAGGGACACTAAAGGAGAACCCCCTCCAAAGGAGAGAGGCCCTCCCCGTGCCCCGCCTCTCATACTCCAGAGAGCGCACCTTCACCAGGTCACCCAGAATGTTCCTAACCACCTCAACCACCGGGAGGATTTTACGCTGCGTCGATACTAAACACTGTGCGTTCCACGTGTGGTACCTGACCACTAGGCTAACTAGGAATAAAGTGCAGCGGTCCCGGCCACCCAGGCCTCTGAATGCTCCATAGGCCCACTCCGCATAGGAGAGACCGGCCAACCCGGGCCAATGGATGGAAGCGCCCACCCGGTTGTACACCTCTGTGTTAAAGGGGCACTGAAGCAGGAAGTGGTCCATGCTCTCCAGCAGGCCACCGCACTCCTCCCGGGGACAACCCCTTTCCTCAGAGCTCCTACACTTCAGATTGTCCCTCACACACAGCTTTCCATGGAAGCAGCGCCAAGTCACATCCCAAAACTTCAAGGGGATCCTGATGGAATTCAATAAACTCAAACCCACCCCCAGATCCCGACTTGGGCAATCCCTGAGGGCCAGAGGCTTCTGGAAATGGGTCAACAGAACCCTCTTATCAAGGATTTTCCTCGACATGGTCCTGATCTCCCACATTCCCAGACCCCACCGGCGAATCACCTTCAGAACCGGCGTAGCGTAAGCCGGAAGATGCCCATGCGGTGTACGGAGATCCTTCACTTGTCCTCCTGTCTCCCATTCCTGGAAGAAAGGCCGAAACCATCCCCTACAGGAGTATACCCACGGAGGAGCCCTCTCTTTCCAGAGGTTTGCTACATTGATCTTAAGAAAGGTATTCACTAGGAACACCACAGGGTTGACCATACACAACCCTCCTTGTCTCCTCGTGCGGTAAGTAACCTCCCTCTTGAGGTTCCGGCATCATGCACACACTGCCCAGATAAATCAGTAACTGGAGCAGGTAGGTTTTGATCAGATTAACCCTTTCTCTGAGGGTCAAAGACCAACCCTTCCACTGGTCCACCCTCTGAGCGGCGATCTTAAGCCTGCCGTCCCAGTTTTGCATGGGGTAATCCCCCTGGCCAAATTCGATGCCGAGAACTTTTGCAGAGTCCTGGGGCCCTGGAAGAGTGTCCGGGAGATCAAAGCCCGGATCCCCCTCTCCCAGCCAGAGACTCTCACACTTATCCCGGTTGATCTTGGACCCAGAAACCTCTGAGTAGCGGTCAACCTCTGACATCACCCATTGCGTCTCCCCTCCCGAGGACACGAAAACGGTGACATCATCGGCATACGCTACCACTCTAAGAGTGGCTTCCGGTGCTGCCCGATCCATCCCGACTCCCACCAAGGCTCACGATCAACCCTCCTAAGGAATGGGTCAATCGCGAACACGTACAGTAGTGGGCTCAGAGGACAACCCTGGCGAACACCAGACCCGACCTCAAAAGAGCGGCCAATCCAACCATTCGCAAGCGGAAAACTCTCTGCCCCTGCGTACAAAACCTTAAGCCAATTGACAAACTCCCCCGGCAGGCCATACCTCAGAAGGACAGACCAGAGGTACTCGTGGTTAACCCGATCAAACGCTTTTGCCTGATCCAAGGACAGCAAGTACCCCTTCCAGTTACCAGCCCTGCCCTGCTCCACTGCCTCCCGGACACAAAGCACAGCACTAAATGTACTGCGGCCTGGAACAGAGCAGTGCTGGGTCCCCGAAAGGAGCCGGGGCGCAAACTGCACCAGCCGATTAAACAGCACCTTTGCCAAAACCTTTCTGTCCGTATTGAGAAGCGCTATGGGACGCCAGTTCTCAATACGAGATCGGTCCTTACCCTTTGACAGGATGATCAGGGCAGACCTCCTCATTGACTTCGGCAGAGCGCCCGAGGAAAGACACTCATTATATACCTTGGTCAAGAGGGGAACCAAGGCGTCCTTAAAGGTCTTATAAAACTCGGATGTTAAGCCGGCGATTTCTTGAGGGCGAGCCCTTCAATCGCCAGGCTGACTTCCTCTTCCCTGATCACTTCGGTCAAAACATCAAGAGAGGGGTCTACTCCTGGCTCAGGGACAGTTTCAGCCAGGAAAGCCGACATCACATCCCGATCTAGATCCTTCCTGCCCAAGAGGTGCGAGTAGAAGGATCTGACGACCTCCAGAATCCCTGATCTGGACCTTTTCAGGGATCCCGTACTGTCAACCAGTCCTGTGACAACTTTACCATTCACTGACATCTTGCAGTTTCTGTAAGGGTCGGGCGAGCGGTATTTCCCGTAATCCCTCTCAAAAACCAAAGATGCGTGTCTATCGTACTGACACCTCTTCAGCAAGGATTTCACTCTGGAGATGTCCTCACGACTACCTCCAGTCGAGACGAGATGCTCGAGTTTCCTCCTCAGGCCCTGATACAGGCGGTACCTGTCCAGGCTCCTGAGGCTCGAGAGCTGGCGGAAGAATCTCGCCACCCTTTTCTTGAGCATCTCCCACCACTCTGACTTACTGCTACAAAGGCCCAGCAATGGTACCTGGCTCTGAAGAAAGTCCTCAAAGGATTGTCTGATCTCCGCTTCTTCCAGGAGAGATGAATTGAGCTTCCAGTAGCCTCTTCCCATCCGGGGGGTCTCTGTAACATTCAGAGAAAACAAAATTAGACAGTGGTCGGAGAACTCCACCTCAACAACAGAAACTGGTGAAGAAATGGCTTCCTCCTTTAAATAAAACCTGTCTATTCTAGACCTGCAGCTACCCCTATAATAGGTGAACCCCGCGTGGCCTGGGGTGTGCCGGATGTGGACATCCACCAGGCGAGCCTCACTAGCTATGCTATTAAGAGAGACGCTATCATAAGTCAGCTTGTCTCTGGAACCTCCCCTATCCTGGGACCTCGTGACAGCATTGAAGTCCCCTCCAAAGACCACCTGCCGACTTGTAAAAAGGTAGGGCTTGATCCTCATAAAGAGACACTTCCTGTCCCACTTGGACTGGGGACCATAGATGTTAATTAGGCGAAGTTCTTGTCCCTTCATGAGGACATCCAGGATCAGGCACCTCCCCATTTCTAACTCAATAACTCGTCGGCATTCTACCGGTGCGGTAAAAAGGACCGCCACTCCGCTATACGGCTCAGCCGCAAGAGACCAATAGGAAGGCCCATGTCTCCATTCCCTCTTAGCTTTAAACACGGCCGCCAAATCTGGCAGCCTGGTCTCCTGCAAAAATAAAATGTCGGCTTCAACACGGCCGAGAAAATCAAAGGCCGCAAATCTAGACGCCAGCGTCAACGGAGTGGGTGCCGCCATCATGAGTGATTGAGTTAGACGGCTTTCTTTTTACCCATCTTACCACCACCCTCGGGAAATGAACACCCCCTTTTTAGACATATTGTGGTGTCCATCTCCCGCACCTCTGATGCTTCAGGGGCAGATGCAGGACCTGCCCCCTCATCCTCGTCTCCAGACTCTGGGCCAGTCTCCCCTCCTGAAGACCCTGACTCCCCAGGGGGGGACTCGGCACCCCCTGCAGGCCCCTCCGCCACCTCTGGCCCTTCACCCTCAGCCCCTCCATCGGCAGGAGAGGCTCCGTCCAGGGCCAGGAAACGATTTGAAAGTTCGACCAGCGGGGGGTTGGTTGCACCTTCCTTGGGTACCTTAGTCAGGGAGGGAGAAGATCTTACACCTCCCTTCTTTTTACCCTTTTTCTTCTTTTTGGCGCCACGCTTACGCTTTTCCTCTAGCCACGCCCTATTATCCTCGTTCATACTCTCATAATGGGAGGAGTCTGAGGACGTGGCACCTTCCTCTCTCTCGATCCTCCTGACCTCCTCATCCAGTACATCATCCCCTGGGGCCTCAGCGACAGGTGTGGTCTCCAGGATAGCGCCAGAGGTTGTCCCAGCAGCCCGAGACTCCCCCCGCTCTCTCTCCTGTTGACGCTTCTCTAGACGCCTTAGCTGGGCAGGCGTCTTTTTCCTGTCTTTCTTCCCTGGCCCCTCCATTCCTCCGCCTCTGCTAGTCCCCTCCCCAGCAGATTCAGCCTCATGGCTTTCATCCGCTGAGGCTGAGCCCGCATTAGCGAAGGAAAGAGGACAACGACTGTACGGGTGACCGAGATCACCACACAGGTTACACCTAATCTGCCCTGTACAGGATGCAGCGAGATGGCCGACACCCCCACACAACGCACACTTCTGCACGGTGCAGTTTGCGCTGAAATGTGTGGGGTCACCGCACCTGTGACACAGCTTAGGCTGCCCCCGGTAGAAGATCAGGATCCGATCCCTCCCCAGGAAGGCTGATGAAGGGATGTGGGCGACTGAGTTACCTGAACGCCTCAACTTCACCATGAAGGTCCAGGCCCCTGACCAGATACCATACTCGTCTCGATTTTTCTCAGGTACTCCCAGTACCTCTCCATAACGATTCATCCAGGTCATGATGTCAAAGCAAGATAGTGATTCGTTACGGGTAAGAACGGTCACTTTCTTGACCTCGCTCTGGCGAGACACTGCTTGCACAGCAAAGTCCCGCCACTCGGGCTCGTTGTATCGTAGGTCATAGTTGGACCAGAAGAGCTCAAGCCCCTCCGGCCGAACAAAGCTGATATCAAACTCAGATGTACCATAGGGATGGATCAAGGCAAAGATGTCAGCCGCCTTGAAATCCATCTTCAGCAGCAGCTCAACTACCCATGCCCGAGGGGGACACACATCACTGCCACGCCAACGAAGACGGACCACATTCCTACGGTTAGCACCCGGCCCGGTTGTCGGGAGCGACCATGGTGTCTCCCTGCCTCTTTGCTCTCGGAAGGCAGACAGGCCGTGCCTCTCTATCCAAAACGACAAATCAACCTCCTGCCCCGCTACATTGATCGTCCTTTCTCCCTTCTGTAAGGCCTGCAGGAGGCGCCGTTGCAAAAAGCTGTCCCCAGAGCCCAGAGACGAGGATGATGGAACCCTACGTCCCCCAGCAGCGACACTGGCATAGCTCTTAATAGGGGCCGCCACTGGGGGAGCAACCGGACCAACCCCTGCACCCACCACATTAACACTACCCACCTGCATGTTACACTCAGCCACGCCACTCACACCACCAGTCCCTCCATCACCCACCCCCAAAGCTGGAAAAGATTCTCCACCACTCACACCATTCACATTATCCACCACAACTTTACTGACTCCACTCACACTGGCTGGACCAGCAGCAATATTAGCAGACATGACCACCTCCGCATCTTCAGGCACAAGGGACGGGGGTCCCCCCACAGCGCATCGCCCAGAGGGGACCCCAACTTGTGTCACACTTGTGCCCTCCACATCATCGGTAGCAGATGTTATTTTACTTTTCTTAGAGGAAGGTAGGAGTCGCTGCTGATCTTTGGCTGGTATGTGGCACCGCTGATCCCCACCTTCCTCAGCACTCCTCTGCAGACTATCTCCAACACCAACACAAAACAGTACTTTAGGCTTGGGAGGTCCGGAGCCCTCAGCCTCAGCGACCCCTCCACGCTGCCGCCGCTCCACCACCAAGTGATCAGCGGCAACAGCATGAAGAGGCACCGAGGCACCGGAAGCTGCCACCAGTGCCGGGCTATCCCCCCCTCCCACTGGGGGACGCACCACAGCACTGGATTTCGATGGTATCGCCACTGCCGAGCCGCCCTTACTGTCCGGCCTCGCGGCCGATGCCTCCCCTGCTCCCCCACTGTTACCACAAACAGAGACGGAGCCCATCGCCACATCAGATGTCACACCTGTAATCTCCCCGCTCCCTGGCACTGAGTCCACTGCAGGACCTGCGCTGGGCTGGGTAACGGGGCTCGCACAGTGAGCTGACCCTGCGGCCGACTCAGGTTTTACGGGGAGGGGGCTGTAGACTAGACTCACCACTTCCACGGATTTGGTCTTCTTCTTTCGTGGTTTGCTGCCCCCCGGTGCATCCTCCGGCAGATCGTCTCCAAAAGTAAAGTCCTGGAGGTGCACAGGGGACTCGAGCCGTCGGATCTCCTCCATCAGCGCCCCTCCCTGGTGGCTGTCACAATCCTCACCCGGGCCGGCAGAACCGCAGCCAGATGACATAGCCGCTTGTCCTGCAGGGGGCCCACTGTACGGTACCGGACTTTCCTCCTCCGTCTGACTCTCAGGCTGAAGCCCCATCAGCCGCCTCTGCTTTTCCTCCTCCATCTCCCGGAATCTCTCATCATTAAGGATCTTTTCTTTAAACGGCCCGCTCCTCTCCAGCAGGTAAGCTTTCCTCTCCTCCAAGGCCTGGATGTCAGTCTGGAGCCTGGAAATCTCTGCCAGAATCTGCTCCTTCTTCCTCTTTGGGGCAGAGCTTGCCCTGGCATGGGCGCACCTGAGCTCCTCCCGCAGCCTCCTCACCGTCTTGCTGGCTTCTACGTACTCAGAGAGGTGGCCCAGAGCCCGGGAGGCATAGCTGGAAATAGACTCCCGGGTCCTCAGCATTCCCCAGCCCTCTTCACTGAGGTCAGCCTCACCTCTCTGAGCACTCAGCTTTCCTGCGGTATCCATCTTTCCCGAGGTACCCAGCTTTCCCGAGGTATCCATCTTTTCTGAGATCTTGCTGCTTTTTGAAGCCTTAGCTGGCCTGGGGGTACTTGGAGCAGCATTGCTGCTGTTCCTTGCAGATCTTCTTACCCCCAAGGCTTCCGCAGCGCTGGCCGGTTCCTGGCTACCCCTGCCTCCCGCCGGCCTAGACCGGGAAGCAGGAGCCTGGGACTTGCTGCCCTGGCTCATGCCTGGAAACCCACTCCCTCCCTGGGAGAGGAGAGAGCAGGCCCCAGGTGGAGGTGGTTTTCCCTGGAGCTCAGGAGCAGCAGCAGCACACAGCCTCTCACAGCAACAGACAGCTAACGAGCTGACGAGCAACACCAGAGATGCACTCACTATCTGCTGCTGGTGCAGTCACTGTGTACATACATGACATTACTTATCC